>JAJPUD010000811.1:276231-304683 GCA_023553655.1 Myrmecobius fasciatus
GATTTGGAGTGGGTAATTTTTTTTTTCCCACTGCAAGATATGACTTTATATTTCTGCCAGTTATTGCCACCAAGGCAGGAAGAATCATACACATACACTTTAATATACTGCTAGAAATATTTCTAAAAATGTACATTTACAATGTAAAATTTTAAAACTGATGTTTTCTTATAGCAATTACAGAAAGATAGTT
Organism: Myrmecobius fasciatus; assembly: GCA_023553655.1. Classification (NCBI taxonomy): domain Eukaryota; kingdom Metazoa; phylum Chordata; class Mammalia; order Dasyuromorphia; family Myrmecobiidae; genus Myrmecobius; species Myrmecobius fasciatus. The sequence goes on from JAJPUD010000811.1 coordinate 276,425, forward strand.
GCTTTGATGGCCCTCTGGAACAATATATTTGGCATATACCTTTTCAGTCTTTGTTTTTAAGTCAAACTTTGAAAGGGAAAACTGAGCCAAACATTTTCAGTCTTCCCTATCTGAATCTTTGAAAAGCCCATGCAAAGAGTACTGTCCAGTGAAAGCTCTATAAGCATTTAAATGGTAGGATGACCATTAGCAGATATTTGATACTTTGTCACCCCAAAGTTGTCCTTTTTTCCCCCTTTTCCACATTATGGGGAGGCTTAACTTAAAAGTAGACTAAAATGTTCCAAGGACTGATTTGCTGTGGCTCTCTTGATTTGGATTTATTTCCTCCCTCCTCCCCTCCCCCATCCTAAGCCGCTACGGGGTAGATCCTGGACAAAGTTGACCTTAGAACCTGACTGGCCCTGATTTCAGCTTCCTGGTCATGCAAGGACATAAAAAGTCCCAGCCCTGTGGAGTGTGGCATATTTTTGAAGCCTAGAAAAATCACTTAACTTTGTATTGCTTATTAGATGCTTTACCACTATGAGAGAGGGAAGGGATTGTACTTATAAAAGATAAGTACTTCCTTATTCTTGTTCTTACCTTGATGTTAGTTAAAATAAATCTCTTAGTATTAAATGTTCAATGATTTAAGTCATCCCAACATAAACCCTGAACTGAGAATGCTGCTATTAAAGCTGCACCTCTGCCAACTATATTTTTTAATTGTAAAGTTCCAACTCTTTATCTGCATTCAAGGTCCACTATGATTTTATCACACTCTTATCTTTTGAGCTTTATCTCTCTCATTCTACAGCCTTCTTATACTTTTGCAATTCAGCAAAAATGTCCTCTCTCCGGCTTCACTTCTTTTTTTTTTTTGTACTTTTTTCGCCTTTCCAATGCACCTAGAATACATTTCATTTCCCTAAAATATATTTAATAAATGTTTGTGTGTATTTTCCTAAGCATACTATGAGACTGCAGAGATTTTGTTGCAGAATATAAGCTTCTAGAGGTTCAAGACTGTCACTTTATTTGTAGTCAGGGCCTAGCATAGTAATTTCCACACAGTACTCCATGAAGTACAAGTTGAATTGAAATTTTGTTAACTCTTCTGCATATATATGGCTCTAATTTTTTTCCCTCGCATATATGACTATCTCTAACCTTCATATCTTTGCTCAAATGGTTCCTCTTCCTCAGATAAGATTCCCTCCTCATTTCCACCCAGTAGTAGCAATTCCTGCTTTTTTTCAAAGCCCAGCTAAGGTGTGATTTCTTATGAGGTCATTCCTGAGTCTCTCAGTTGTTAGTATTTTTTATCATCTTCCTGAAATAACTTTGCATTTTCTTACTTTCTTACATGTGGTAGCCTGTCACTAGAGTGTATATTCTTTAAGGGCAGAGACGTTTTGAATCCCAGGGCTTAGCATTGTAGGGGCACAAAATAAATGCTTTTTAAATGAAATTAAATTGGTCCACAACATCAGAATTAGTATTCTTGGCTGCCCGGCTAAATTCCCCAAATAAACTTTTATTTCTGAAAGAGACGATGAAAGAAATCTTTCTCTAGGGCGTCTCCTAGACTAAAACAGTCAAAAAACCTCCCCCTTTGGAAAAGTGGTACAGGTGTGTTTGTGGACTGTGTTACAATCATAACCACGTGGTCTTAAAACTAGCCCGGCCCTACTCCTACTTAAAGTATCTTAGATATACCGAACCTCTTTTCCCCATGGAGTAGTGGTGGATGGTCTAGGTGGCGATGGGGTGACAATTTTCCAAAGAGTAGCGCCACTAGGAATGAAAAGGAAGGACTCATGCCCAAGATTTCCCTACTTGATTTATTCCCAAGTTTTGCCCAACGGGGGCAGGACTGAAATTCCTCAAGTCGTTGGGGTCCGTCGCAGAAAGGTGGGGAGACTAAAGACACTTGAAATCCAAGTCAAGTTCGCAGGCGGGACTAGTTTAAAGATTAACTTTGTCCAGGTCCCAGCAAGCAGACAGGAGAAGCGGGTTCTCCGCCCCCTCCCCCAGAGAAGAAGAGCAGACTTGGGAAGTTGAGGGAAGCCCAACAGCAGCAGCCGCAGCCCTAGCCCCAGTCTTGGCGCCTGGAACTCCGCGGGACCGCTCTTTCAACAGGCAGTTTGTTCCCCCTTTTGGTAGCTCATTTCCATGCGAAGAGCCTGACATCAGAGCACCTTTTGTTGCTAAAAAGCTTTCTTAAGCTTGGGGGGTGGAGGGGAAAAGACAGACTGAGTGAGCAGTCATGTGAAACTGGAAGAGCTCATTTGGGACAGAGGGAGCCAGGGGTTTGTGTACAAACTTGAACCAGAGCGGGCCGATTCTTGGGGCCAGGACTGGCCGAACGAGCGTAAGAGAGGAGGCGCTGGCTGAAGAGGGTTCCGTCTGGTCCCACGCCTAGGGAGAAATTCCTCCTCTATCCGTCGGATTCTGTGGGTGCTGGAGGGAATCCCCATTGGGACGCCCAGTGGTGTGAGCGAGCTGAGCCTTCAGCTCCCCTGGGGCTGACTGGAGCTTCCGAAGGAAAGTTTGGGAAGGCATGTCAGCGCTTTTGCCCTAGCTGGTACGGGGCAGAGCTGTGCACCAGGATCAACCAGAAGGAGTGGAGAGCTTAATCTCCTAAACTAAGCTTTGGCTTTGAATTTATATCTGGACCTGCCTCCGCCCCCTCTTCCCCCTTGGGCATGCACTTGGGAAGCAGTCACACTAGTGACTAGGAGGAAGGCATGGTGAAGCTGCTCGGTCGGGCTGGAAAAGTGTTTATTTATTGGAGTTGTGTGGTGGAGGGCAGGCTCATCGCCACCCACCAGTGGCTCTGGTGAAGCTTGGGTGAGGTAGAGGGCACAGCCATGGAGGAGGATCAAGCCGCATGTCCCGAGCCAGAGCCAGAAGCAGAGGCAGAAGCAGAGCCAGACAGCATCATGTCTGACGCTTTTTCCAGGCTCTGGACAGATGTCATGGGGATACTGGTGAGTTACCTGGGGAACGAGAGAGGATGACTGAAGATTTTTGAAGAACTCATCTGTAAGAGTAGTGCTCGAGCTTAATCCTCTGTTTGGCATCCTCTTTCAGGGGTGTAGCCACTGCCTTGTTGTGTTCTGAAAAGTAGATCTGTTGCTTGGGGGTTAAGCACACTGGGAATCAGGTTTCAGTCCCCCTGTGAAAATGGATCGGCATCAGATCAATTCCTTGGTCTCTGGGGATTTTTGCTTAGACAAGTTTTCTCTTGGGCTTCTGCTGAAAAGTTAGTGGAGAGTAGGCAAAGGTATCTCCGAGAAAGGTTGAGTTTCATGGAAGAGAGCTTCCTATCGAATCCAATGGAACATTTGGATTTGGAGACAAGTTTATGGCCCCTACATCTGTGTGTGTCTCCTTTGTTATCTGACCTTCAGAAGAATACTACCATTGCTTTTCTCAACTACCCCGAAATAGACAACACTGTTTTCAGTTTTTCCAACTGTATGTTGGTTGCTCAGGTTTAGGGACCAAAATGTAATTTATGTTGGGAATTCTACATTGTCATGCCATTTGAAATGCCTGATACCAAAATCTCTCTCAGACTTAGTATTATGGAGTTTTCCTCAAGTATGCAGAGGATTAGTCTTCAAGCTGAACCGATCTTTAATAACTCTGGGAATGAATAGGGTTTTTTTCTTTTTTAAGAGAGGGTTAGGGTAGGAGGTGTGTGTGAAAGAGATAGAGAGATGGAAAGGGGTAGACAGGAAGGCAAGATACAGGCTGTCTTAGTCCCTGTCCAAAAAGTAGTTGCAGATTTAGAAAATTATGTATTAAAAATTATGCACTGCCTGTATCATACGTTATCATCTTTACTATATCATCTTTGCTCTTAAATTATATCATAAGATCTCTAGTTTGAAAAGCCTGATTGGGTTATGATTGGTACACAATAGACATTTTCCAGATAGACCAATTCTTCTTCCCTGTCCATTTCCCTCCTCTCCCCAATTTTCCCCTAAATCAAAATCTACCAATTAATTATCCCATTAGTTTTAGGCACTGATGTTGCATCTAGAGAATCAGGGAAAGATAAATAACAGGTTTCTTATTTTTCTCTTATATTTTAAGAACTTTAGTTTTGGACAGGAAAAAACACCTGTTTTTTTTTTTTTTAAACAACTGTTTATTTAAGATTTATGTTTTTCCTCTACATAGTTTTTTCAAGTGCCACTCAATTGATTAAAACTATGTTAGTAGGTTGTTTTGAAAAACTCTCCAAAATGTCTTATTATTTCTACTTCCCTCAAAGTATTTATTTCTAATTAGAAACTTTCAAAAATTGGAAATTCAGTTCTCTAGTATCTTATTATAGCCACTATATTTTGGTTAATGGCCCCAATGAAAGAATGGGATCAGAGTCAGTGGGGGGTGGAGAGGGGGAAAAAGGGGAGGAGATAAGAGTGCTGGAAGGGAGCTGGTCTTGAAGTAGGTTGGCACTTAGTGAAGAGCTGTTTTCTGTCTCCTGGCAGGTTTTAACTTTGTGTTTGGCCAGTTACAGCAAAGTCTAGTTTGGCTGGCTTAGAGGTGGGTGGGGCAGAAGGAGATCAAACCTGTTATTCAATAGGCAGATGAAGGAGGGAAGAAAATATGCACTTCTTTCAAAAGTCATAGCATGGGCTAAGGTTTGAAAGTATGTAAAGCCTATTATAAACAGGTTGTTTTCACTTGTGTTTTCTCACTCATATATATCTTGTTTTCCTTTAGGTTACATTTAGCCCTTTGAATGCTTTCCTTAGCAAAACTACTCAGTAATTTCACTTAGAATGACGTCTTACCCCTTTTGTGAACATGTCTATAGGGGAGAATCCAGATTTGTAGCAAGAGTCTGACATTTCGCCTAGACTGCAATCCATTACAAACCTTATAGTAGAGTTATTACTGTTCTGAATGTTGGAAACTTATTCTAGTTACTTTAAAATTTTCTTTTCTGGTGCTCTTTCTTTGGGGCTATTACCATATTTTTCACCTACTGCTGAGTTAACCTTTCTTGTTATTCAATGGTATCCAACTCTGATTTCATGGACCTTGTTGATCATGAGATTTTTTTGGCAAATATACTAAAGTGATTTGCCATTTCCTTTTCCAGTGGACAAGGAAAACAGAAATTATGTGACTTGCTCAGAGTCACCCAACTAATAAAGTGTCTGAAACTAGATTGGAATTTAGGTTTTCCTGACTCCAGGTATTCTATCTATTGAGACATCAATGGAATACATTTCTCATTCATTTTCAAATTGAAGCCTTTAAAATTCCTTTATTTTATTCTGATAATGAAATCTGATAATGGTTATGTGAATGTGAAACAGTGACTTTTTATCCTTTTCTCAATTCATCATCAGAACAATATTGTGAAGCAGACAGAACAAGTAGTATTATTGCCACTTAGGAAATTGACATGATTTATCCAAGATAATAGAACTGGGGACTGGAACTCAAATTTTTAATGCTGTTTCCATTTTAGCAGAACTGTCTTTCTAATTTTTGTAACCTCTAATTAACTCCACACTTTATCAGTGACAATATACTGACTAAAATGCAATGTGAAGAGATTTTTTCTCAGAATTTTAGACCAACTCCTAATATACAATCTTTAGGTAATCTGAATGTTAGATTTTTTAGCATAAAAATCTAACTTCAAAGCCAAGAGATAACACATTTATTAAGTGTTTTATGGTTGCAAAGCACTTTTACACCACAATCTTGTGAACCCAATAGTATAAAGTATATTTATGCCCTTTTTCAAATAGAGAAACTGAGACTGAGAAAAATAAACACTTTGTCCATAATCATACAAGTAACAGATTTCAGATTTAAACTTTGCCTACAAGATAATTCCATTATCTTGGTTTTTTTTAAATATTATTAAACATTAAAGTAAGATAGCAATACGATTTCACCCCCCCCCTGAAAAGCAGGAGTAGCCCAAGTAGAAGTTTGAATGTCCAGGCCTTTTATTCTGGTAACTTGTATAAATTCATGCCTGAAGCAATGTGGGTGGGGTTTTTGTTTGTTTGTTTTCTTTTGTTTTTAAATTGCATCCCATCCCCAACTTTGCCTGTGTGACTTTTGTTCTGATAATTCTTCCTTGAGCTGGGGTGGTGGGGTGGGAGGAGGTGGTAGACCTGGTTCATTCATAATAGTTTTTTTTTTCTTTAATAGAGACCTTTTAAATTATTTTTTAGCCTTGTAGCCTATTTACTCCCACCTTTCTTGGCTCCACTGCCTTTATTCAAACCAAAATGTTACTTAATAGGTAACCAATAAATATGTAATCATTTACATATTTAAATGAATCCTTGAATTCAATGATAGTTGAATAATGCATGCCCATAACATGAAGTAGGCATCATAATATATATTTGTGAGCAGATTGATCTGTATTAGCACAGTATAATTGACTCCATGCCCATTTAGTTGCTAAATAAAGGATTTTTGTTGGTGATTTTCCCCACTGCAATTTTACAGAAGAAATGTCACAATTTTTATTTTTAATCAAAAAAGACCCCTTGATCCTGTGCTCTGCTCAGCTCCTGATTAATTTCTGGTACTTACCATAAATGCTAAAAATAGAATTAATAATAGATGTGTAAATGGAGAGAAATGGAAAGTCTGTGAGGAAGCTAAGCTGCCTGAGGGCAGGGGATAGATTTAAATCTTGCTGCAAATAAATACTTGAGGATTACTAGCCTACTCCTATTTTAATAGATTCATGGTGCAAACTGAAACATGTTTGCAATTTATGAAGTTACTATACGATTTGTGTAATTAAAGCCTCTTCATAGGAATCATGCTATGCAATAACTCAAACATTTGTTCTGAGTTTCTAAGAGTACATGGCATTTTCCATTATGGAATGAGGCTTCTGCTAAGTATTATGAAAGTGAGAATCCTTTGTGACTTTAGCCCTTTACTTTTCATTCAATCAGGTGAGTGGTTCCAGATGTTCCTTGTCTTTGGGCAGCCACTTTGAAAATATTATTAGTTGGTAAATATTTAGGTAGATTATCAATATAGTCTATTTTACCTATTTGGTCTATTTCCTAGACCAAAAAATGTTTTGAAAAAGTAATTTTCCTTTAAAAAGCAAACCTTTTCTTGTTCTGAAAGGAATCACAGTCACATACACATTGAAGGCCACTATCTGAGACCTACTGGAGAATGGGAAGTAGGAGAAAGTGAAATTCCCCTGAGTTTTCCCACTTGAATAGCTCGTGTTTGGGACTAAGGTTATGTCCCTCTCATTTACCTTATCTTTGATTTTTTTAAACTTCTTAACACTTTACTGTTACTAACTTGCTGAGTTATTGCTATTCTAATCCAGGATTAGAATACAAAAACTTAGAAAATAGTTCCTGCCCTTCAGCCTCCTTTAGACTGAATGTAAGCTGGAGTATACTCTTATTTTCAAAATATATGCATAAATAGTTTTCAACATTCACCCTTGCAAAACCTTCTGTTCCAAATTTTTTTCTCCCTCCCTTTCCCTCACTCCTTCCCCTAGAAGGTAAGTAATCCAATTTTTGTTAAACATGTACAAATCTTCTATACATATTTCCACAAATACCATGCTGCACAAGAAAAATCAGACAAAAAGGAAAAAAATGAGAAAGAAAACAAAATGCAATGGGAGTATACTCATAGGGAAAAAATGAAAATAATGCTTTCTGGCTATATATCCATATCCTGACTTGATCAATGGGTTGCCTTATCATTCTAGGTAAAATAAGTCTCTTCCCCTCTATGAAATGAAGGGTTAAAAATCAAGAGCTCAACACCTTTTTTCATAGGGGTCACCCACCTTTCGGAGGCCTTGAGTATTGTTTGTTGTGGGTGAGGTGATCACCTTGCTCAAATTTCCCCATTTCCCCATCTTCATAGCTCAAGTGGATGGGAGAAGGTCTGGTTGAATTGCCTTTGAGTTCTATGGAAGTATTAATGGTCCCTTAAAATGCTCGTACTTGTAGGTTAAGATCAAGGATTCTAAAGAATTTAATCATAAGACTTCTTATTTTTATTTTAAGATTTATCATATTCTAAGCCCACACTAAACCATCTTAATTATCTGTTAACCTTTTCAGTCATACTCATAATACTATGCAAGATGAAGGTAAAAAAATTAGGAGAAAAGGGGGGGGGGGCATTTTTGATAGCACCTTAGAACTGGATAAAGACAATTGGCATCCCTGTTTATCATTTACTGAGATTTACCCCTGGTTACAAAGCTGGAGAGGGAGACAGAATAGACTCCCAAATCAGGGATCTCTTCTGCCAACTGTGGTTCTTCTCTGAGACTTGCTTTAATGGTCTTAACTCTAATCCATAATAATATTATCCTTTCTTATCTCTTGTTCTTTATCTGCCATATTTTAGCTCTCTGAATCCTCTTATCACCTTTCTGATTCACTCAAATGCCTTCTTCTTCCCTAGTTCCCTTCTTTGAAACTCCCTTTGGACCTTTCCCAACCTACCTTTTTTCTTCTACTTTTATTAGATAGAAGTTTCTTAATCCTTGTTTTTATTTATTTTTTTTTCATGCAAGCTTATGAAGTCAGGACTTTTATCTCTGATTCAAATACATTTGAATCTATCTATCTATATATACATTTCCTTCAATACTATCAGTTTCTTTTCCCTTCCCCAGTGCCCCAACTTTTTCTCCTCCCAAATGATTTGAAAGCTAGGGCTATATTTTAATTTACCATTTACATTTTTTTCAACTTTTGTAAGTGTTGCTCAACTTTACCTCAACTATTTCTAGGAGATTTAAGGAGGTAAACTTTTAAAACAAAGTGTTCTAAGATTGCATGTTAACAAAGGACATATAAACACTTAGAACACAGATGAACACTTAAAGCATCTGTCTTTCCCAAAGAAAACTGACTTTGCAATTTATCTATTAAAAGCTTTTTGTAATATTAGGCATTTGACTCGTGCATTTTGGGCGTGTTTCCTTATCTATGAAATGAGTTCAGACTAGGTCATCATCTTTGACAAAGTCAAATCCTGTGATCCTATAAACTCTAATTTAGAATGTAGTGAAACTATAGTAACTATTAAATCCTTAACCAGCACAGTAATAGAAGCCATAATAAAAAATAGTCGAATTGTGTTTCCTGAAAGATAAATATACAGTATGGATAAGCCATGTACTTAGCCTTTTCTTCTATGGATATAACAATAATAGAAAACTTAAATGGCCCTAAGTGACATATAGTCAAAATTATCTCATCACCCAAAAGTTGACTATCAGATTTTAATGCTTTAATGGGAAAAAAAAAGGTTATTATAATCTCATGATGATTGCCACTGCTATACTGCCTTTAGAGACAATTTCTAGTGATGTTAATGAAATTACAGAACATTGGATGGACACGTTGGATGTGTCACAGTGGGTGGAATGAAGGTTTAGAATTAGGAAGACTCTCTTCCTGAATTCAAATATGACCTTAGACACTTCCTAACCATGTGACCCAAGGTAAGTCATTTAACCCTATTTCCTTAATTTCCTTATGTACAAAATGAGCTGGAGAGGGAAATGATAAATCACTCTAGTATCTTTGCCAAGAAAATCACAAATGAAGTTATGAAGAATCAGAAATGGCTGAAAAACTATTGAACAACAACAAATTGCATTTTTATATATTTAGTTAAGCATTCCCTAATTATAGGAGAGCCACAATTATATTGCAATCCACAAGGCCTGGATTGTGTAGTTCAACACTTTTGTTTTAGAGTATGAGCTGTGGCTGTGTGGATGTAATAGTAATTATATATATATATGTGTGTGTATATACATATATGCACATATGCACACAATCCAATATGTATATAATACATGTTATATACATTAATTATATAACATATGCATATACATACGCACTTACCCATACATATGTTATGAGTATATATATTTAGAGCATGGTGTATAATTTGTGTGTGTATGTGTGTGTGTGTGTGTGTGTGTAAGTACTAAGATTTAACATTATCATTGGATTTAAAGCTAAAAAGAAATTTATTTTTATTTAGCTAAGGCAATTGGGATTAAGTGACTTGCCCAGGGTCACACAGCTGTTACGTGTCTGAGACCAGATTTGAACTCAGGTCCTCCTGACTTCAGGGCTGGTGCTCTATCCACTGCGCCACCTAGCTGCCACCTAGCTGCCCCCTAAAAAGGAATTTAAAGAGGGAAAGATACAAGTTTATGGATGGTGATCCAACATGCCAAATAGTTTTGATGCATAATGCTTTTGATCAAAATCATATTGGGAAACCTCACTCTGCAAATCTTTTCTTTCTTCAGTAATTGACTAAAATGGTGATCAGTGTAGAATGAGTAAAAAATTTGAATACCTTAGCTATTTGGTATCCTTTCTGTTTCATAAATGTACACAGGGAAACAACTTTTTATGAAGAAAGTAGAATCATTGAGATAACTATCTTGTACCTTTTTGCTACATGCTGGAGCATCCAATATAGATGTCTCTTTCAAAAGCCAGTGTATCAAAGAATCTTGGTGTCTAGGAAATTCAGTGGACAAAAACTTGTTAAGAATAAGATAGGCTCTTTTCTTTGTTCAACGAATGTTTTAAAGATATTGACTTCTCATATGTTGTTTGTTATTTCCAGATTATTTATGCATTTTTATTTCTAATGAAATATAAATTAACTTTGTGACTCTAGGCACATCATTTAAACCTTTCTCAGACCCATTAAGTTATTTAAAGAATCAAATTTACACAATTTTTTTTTTTGGTGTGTGTGTATATATATATATGTGTGCATAAGTAAATATACACATAAATGAAGAAATATATATATTTCTCATAGGTCTCATAGCTAGTAAGTATCTGAGGCCAGATTTGAAGTCAGGAAGTCTTCCTGACTCCATGCTTGTCACTCCATCTGCTACACCATCTAGACCCTTAAATCTTAAAGCATTACGTAAGTGCTAGCTATTATTGATGATAATAACAATAAATAATGAAATTTTAATATATAGTTTTCAAATTGTTGTACCCTTGGACAATTCAGCCTTGGACCAATATTGGGACCAATACTCAAGTATCCTTGAGATCAATGATGTAAAATTTTTTCTTCTTTATAAAGTTCCTTTTAATGAGATTCTTTGGGTACTTTGATACCAAGACAGACTCATATCTTATACTAAATGTTATTTTCCAGGAAACAGTAATATTGGAATTCTGATGGAGCTGTTTGATTCTCTCCATCCATCCCTTTTTAGTCTTTGCTTTAGACTATTCAATTCCTGTTTTCTATCATAAAGCTGTGAGATTAAAGGAATGAAAAGAAATATAAATTACAACTTTGTGCTTCTGGTACCATTATATAGCCAAGGCCATGTATTCAAATCAAATAAATGTTAATGGAAAATGTGGAATTGATATTTCTAATCCTTGATTTAAGAAAAAAAAATACACACACACACACACACACACACACACACACCCTTAGCAATTACCAAACTTTAGCTCTTTTCTTTTTTTCCACATAATATTACCTTTATAGGAATATAGACAGAGGAAATGATATATTTTTCTTCTTGCTATAATTGTATAAGACTGGGTTTTTTTCCTGTGTCTATGTGTATATATACACATACACATTCAGACATACATATTTTTAAAAAATTAAATCATTTGTGAAACAAAAGAGATATCCTAAAACTAAGAGTAAAAATTTGTATAGAGAACTGTGGGAAATTAAATTTAGTTCCTAAAGTTTTTACACCTAATTTATAAAATAAACATGAAGGAAAATATCTTTTTAGTTTCCTTTGATTGAATCAGTATGAAAGCTAAAGACCTTGAGGTTAAAGGAGACAAGAGTATTAGATTTTAAAAACTTGGTTACTTAAAAGTTTTTATTTGAAGATCAAAGCACAGAATTTAAATTTTGGATAAATATATACTTTGCCAGGAAGTGTTTATTTGAAATATATTAGCCCTAAAAATTTTATGTTTTTTTTTTTCTCTGAGCTAATTTCATTTCACTTGTGCTTTCAAATATAAGGGTGGTATCTGCTTTTGGCTTTTCAACCAGTGTTTCTTTAGTTTTCAATATATAGATCTAATTTTTTTTTTGGCCCTTATCCTTTTAAAAAATTTTTTTCAAATAACACTTTTGTTCAGGGTGGGGGAAGGATCAAGAACATATTTGTAATGTAATTTGTAATTTGCTATTCTTTTTGCGGGGAGGAGAGGGAAGACATTGGAAGTGTGGGAGACCCTATCAAGGAATTCTCAACATTATTTCCATCCTCCTTCTCTCTATAGTCACTTTTGATAATGGTCATCCATTATATGCTATCTAAATTGTTATTTCAGATTGACTTTAAGGCAAAAAATAATTCAGTATATTTGTGGAAGTGCAGTAATTCTACAGTTAGTTTAGAATTTTTTTTTCTTTTTTTCCACTTAAAAAGCATTTATTTTGTCTCACATCTATTGGAAACAAATTAAGAAACCCTTGAAACAAATAAGCATAGCCAAGCAAAACATTGTCCATATCCAGAAATAGATCTCTGTATCTTGAGTTCATCACCTAATAGGGACCATGCTTGCTTCATCAGTGGTCCCCTTGAATCACAGTCAATTATTGCTTTGATCAAAGTTCTTAAGTCTTTCAAATTTCATGGTTTTTACTAGGTTGTTGTGTAAATTATGCTCCTGGTTCTGTTCACTTCAGTTCATATCAGTTCTTAAAAGTTTTCCTAGGTTTCTCTGAAATAATTACTTTTTTCAAGGTTTTCTTCAATAGGTTTTCTATTCCATTACATTTACATACAATGATTTGTTTAGTCCTTCCCAGATTTATTAACATTTCCTTAGTTTTCTAGTTGTTTTCCACTATAAAAAGAGTTGCTATAAATATTTCTGTAGATGTAGATCCCTTAATATTTTTTCAATAGTTGATTTTCCAGTAACCAATCAAAGTAGCCACTCAAATTGATGATTCCAGTTTTGTGATTTTAGACACTTTTGTAAAAATAGTCTCATTTGGTTCTCTTAAATTTTGCCTGTAGTATTGTGCCATGGTTTTGTTAATTGCCATTTCTTTAACAGTTCCAAATACTTTATTTTTGTTCTTTGATTTCTAGAGAGAGGGAAGTTCTAGTCACCAAATGGGAGATTATGAAGATATTACCTTAGTTTTCTATATAATCTACCCTAAATCAAGAAAAGATGTTTCTTGACACATTTTAGGTCAAAAGAGGCAGAAAATTTAGATCCTTTGCTATATTTATGTAGTGTTATAGAAAGGTGATATATCGGAATTGAACTTTTCATTAAGAGGGTGGTGTCATGAAAGAATTATGAATATGGACAGCCAAGTTCAAATCCTAGCTTTACTATGTGAAACATGTAGTAACTTACTCAGATCTTCTGTTTCCTCTTCTTTAAAATGAGGGATTTGGATTAGGTGAATTCTTAAATTTTCATTTAGCTCTACAATTGAATGAATGCTATGAAACTACTATACCTATTTCTTAGAAAGGAATGAAATTATTATTCACCAAATCTAGGGGTTCTTAACCCTGTGTGTGTGTGTGTGTGTGTGTGTGTGTGTGTGCCCGCATACACACTGGACTCCTTAGGTAGTCGGGGGAAACCTATGAGTCTCTTCTTAGAATTTTTGTTGTTGACAATTATATCTAACTCTTTATGACCCCATTTGGGATTTTCTTGGCAGCAATAGATACTGAAATGGTTTGCCATTTCCTTCTCCATTTCCCTTTTTAGATGACGAAACAGACTCAAAGTAACTTGCTCACTGTTACACAGCCAATAAGTGTTGGAGGCCAGATTTGAATGCAAGAAGATGAATCTTCTGACTCCATGCCTAGCTCTCTATTCACTGACCATCTAGCTGCCCCATCCTACACTATTACCACAAATAAAGAATTATGTACTGTCAAAATCCTCACATATCTACCTAAATACAACTAACATCATCCTATATTGAGGACTTCTTAGCCTCTCCCTTCACTTACATTGGGGCATTCCTGGTTTGTGTTTCTTCTTCTTTTTTAAAAAAATCAATCAATTAATTATTTTTCTGTGTGTTTCTTTATAATAAACAGAATTCCTTAGTTAAAGGAATAGTGACAGTAGAAAGGTGACAAGCTATGGAGGTAAATATCTTTGATATTTTTCATATCATTAAGGTTGATATCTTTGAAATATTCCTTTTTTCTGATTACTTAGAACATGCTATTCTCTTTGGGGAGAGGAGAGGGAAGATATTGGAAGTGTGGGAGATCCTATCAAGGAATTCCCAACACTATTTCCATCCTCTCTTCCTCTATAGTCATTTTTGATAATGGTCATTATTCCTCATCTTCTCTGTCCCCCCAACTCTCCTTCCCCTTGTAATCTGAGATTTGTGTTACATGGCTCAAAACCTGCATCCTTAGCATATTTTAACTTCACTAGTTGCTGTTGGGGACTGTAAATTCCAGACAGGCAGCCTGTTTTATTCAGTTCACTTACTTGAGTTCAAGGTGAAGTAAGGACATGCACTCAGGAAGCATTTCACTCGGGGAGGACTCTGTCTCATAGGCTGGGACTGAATGTCTGCTTTGGCCAAGAGCATGTGGAAAGAAGGGGGTTGATGAGAGGTTTGCTCTCTATGGGAACCTCTTATTCATGAAAGACACTCAATACATGGTTATTGAATTGAAGTTAGATTATAAAATTTAGAAAGGGAAAGGCACTTTAGAAGTGACCTAGTTTAAACTGATTCTAGAAAGGTGAAATGAAGTCTTATTCACTATATAGGTAGTAAATAACAGAGTTGAGGTTTGAAAATAAACCCCCTTGACTTAAACTCCTATGCCTTTTCTTTTAGGATATGAGGCTTCCATAAGCCAATTACTTCATTCATTTCATGCCATAAGTACAGTTCAGGCTGGTGGAATCTCAAAACATATAATTCAACAACCATTTGGTGATCATTTCTCTTTAAAAGGCACCATGTTAGATTCTGAGCTGTAAAGAAAGAAAGAAAGTAGTCTCTGCCCTTAACAGTTTACTAGGAGACTGAAATATGTATAGAAATAAAGACCATGTATAGATACAATACTATACTATACTTGTATTAAATTACTACATATATCTATGTATGTATACATAGATATGTGGGCATATATAATATTTTCAAGAGGATTACTAGGTATTGGTGGCAAAGATTATTTAAGGTATAGGTGAGAAGGAATTGTATTCTAGTTATGGCAGATCATTGGTACAAAAGTATAGAAGTGGAGAATGTAATACAGTATACAGAAAACTAGTAGACTTTGACTGGTATTATTTTGACTAGTATGGAGAATATATGGAGAAGTAATAAGTATATCTGAAAAATGTGATGTGAATATAATGTGAATCATATTATGAAAGACTTTAAATTCCAGGTTGAGTATTTTCCATTTTTATTCCACAGACAATAAGGAACCATCAAAATCTTTCTCTGTATTTATGTATCTATCGATTAGTGTGAGGCTGACATGGTCAGATATGTATTTTAGGAATAGTAGAATAGATTAATAGGGGCAAGAGATGTACAGGTCAGATAGGTAAAGACTAAACACCTAATTGGGGTGTGACATTGAAAGAGAAGGAAGGATCAAGCATTCAGTAAACAAGAAACTACTATGGTTCAAGTATGGGATATATACAACTGTGTAGGCATTGTATAAAGTTTAGGAAAATCTGAGTTCAAATCTTACCTTATTTTTACTATCTGTGTAAATCTTAGCAAGCTACTTCACCTTGTACCTCAGTTTCCTAATCAATAAAAGGAGGAATAATGAAGTACTTATCTCACACACTTGTTTTGAAGACTGAATATATAAATGTTTTGAAAACCATATATAATATATAAACATATGTATGTGTGTATATGCACTATCTATTATTAATCTTGACCATTATAGAGAGAAAAGAACAGTGTCTGCCCTTAGGGAGCTTACCTATTATGGGGGGGAAAATCTGTAGTTAAGTAAATAGAAAATAAGGAGAAAGTAAAACTGGGTAGAAGGCTAAAATCTGTGGTAATCTGGATCAGCCTCATGTATGAGGTGGACCTTGAGTTTGCCATTTTAAGAGTTGGTGGGGGAAGAGGAAGTGTATTCCAGGCATGAATAGTCTGTAGAAAGACTAAGTTGGGAAATGGAATGTCATCTGTGAGGATAAGTAAGCAGGCAGTCTAACTGGAACCTAGAATGAACAGGTGACTGTCATATACTCTAAACTTGGAAAACTAGACTGAAGAAAGATTGTGCAAGCTTTTCAAGTGCCAAGGAAAGTATTTTATATTTTAAATCCTAGAAAATTATGGTTTTGAATCTAGGTAACTAAAGGGCTGGTAGTCATCAACAAAGATGGGAAAGCCTTGAGGAAGGAGAAATATGAGTTTTATTTTGGACATTTTGAGTTTAAAGTTCCTGTGGGAAATCTTAATGGAATGCCTAATACATAAGTTGATAATATAGACAAGGAGATCAGGAAAAAGATTAGGGGCAGAATGTTAATTTGGAAGTCATACCTAGATAGGGAAATTGAATCTATGGGAGTCCATGAAATCATCTAGGAAAAAGAAGAGATTATCCAAGACAAAGCTTTAAAGGAAACTTACACAATGAACACATGGAAAAAGACTAAGGAGAGATCATCAGGTAGAGGAGAACCAAGAGAACAGTGTCACGTAAGCCAAAGGAAGAAATTATGTTAGGAGGAAGAGATGATTGACTATCAAATAAGTTCAAGGACTGAGAGAAGGTCATTGAATTTTTATTATTAAGAAGTCCTTGATAATTTTGAAAAGAACAATTTCAGTTGAATATTGGAGTTGGGAGGTATTGAGAAATGAGTAGTAGAGGTACAAATATAGGCCAGAGATGTAGACAACTCCTTTTAAGGAGTTTGGCTGTTAAAAGAAGAAGAAATGATAGCTTGAGGGTAGGTCAGATTTAAAAGAAGTTTTTTTCTCCCTTATGTTTTTGTTTTGTTTTTAGGGTAAGGGACACCTGATCATGTTTGTGAATAGAGAAGAAATCAAAAGACAAAGAAATTGAAGATGATTAAGTTAATGGTTGAGGAGGATGAGAAGACAGGGGATCAACAACTCTAGTGAATGAATTAGCCTTGACATAGTGAAGGATCACCTCTTTCTCTCTCTCTCTCTCTCTCTCTCTCTCTCTCTCTCTCTCTCTCTCTCTCTTTTTTTTTTTGCTGAAGCAATTGGGGTTAAGTGACTTGACCAGGGTCACACACTAGGAAGTGTTAAGTGTCTGAGACCAGATTTGTACTCAGGTCTTCCTGACTTCAGGGCTGGTGCTCTATCCACTGTGCCACCTAGCTGCTCCCACCTCTTTCTCTTCAGACTAAATGAGAAGAAGAAGAGAATAGGTTATGGTGAAGGAAGGTTTTAAGATATGGAATTAAGAGTGGAAAAAGGAATTTCTTTTCATAGCCTCTATTTTCTCAGTACAGTAGGAAGCACAGGCATAGGTTGAGTTGGAATAGGAAGAAAAGATAAAATCTGAGGAAAGAGGTTTGAAACCAAAACTGTTTAGAATCTCTTAGGCAAGATTTAAGGGCTTCCTGGGCAGCACAGAGGGCACACACAATTGAGGTGAACCTAGCTAGTATTATTGTGGTGATTTTTTTCTCCCCATGAACACTCAATTCAACAAACATTTATTAAGTGCTTTTTTTGGACCATACACTGCTAAAAAGAGGTGAAAAAGGTTCCTGTTTACAAAAGCTCACAATCTATTAGGGGAGACAACAAGCAAAAAAAAAAAAAAATATTACACCCCTCCCACACACACACACTGTACACAGGGAAAAAATAGGAAATAATTAAAAGAGGTAAGGTACTTGAATTAAGAGAGGTTTGGAAAGGCTTTTTTTAGAAGATTAAATTTTAATTAGACTTGTAGTCTGAAAGCCACTAGGCAGAAAACTTTTCATGTAATGGGTACAACTAGAGAAAATGCCCAGAGCCAGTGGAGTATCCTGTTTGAGGACTAACAAGGAAACCAGCATCACTAGATCATTAAGTAAGGTATAAGAAGACTGGAAAGGTCATAAAAGAACTTTAGGGTGGGATGATTGAGAGAGATGAGCAATGGCATTTGAATGATGATCTACAGGAGTTCAGAATCATGGGGACATGTAGGATATCACCAGGGATAAGAAAAGTCATCATTGAATAGGAAGTACCACTCCTTTTCCAAGGAGACTGGAGATCAGCAAAGAGCCAGCCAAGTACAGGTCAGATGATCAGAGAAGAGGCCTAATTTCATCACTCCTCTTCCTTTTGAAGGCTGCAGATAGGCAAGAGATAGAATAGAAGGAGATGGGAGTCTTGCTCTCTAGTAACTTTTCTCTTTCCTCAAGGAACAGGCATAGTAGAAAATGGAAGACAGGAACTCAAGGCCAAAAGATTTCCTCATATGAAACTGAAGATCAGGCAGGTTACAGCAGGGAGAATGGAAGGACTAGTGGTTTAGGAAGGGTGAAAAAGGAGACATGACATTTCCTCTCTTTGACCACCTCACCTAATCCTTCAGAGTTCTGCATTATAGAGGTAGAATAGTCATAAGTGATGATGAATGTATATGACTCTTTCTGTGTGGTATTGAAAAGGAGTAGACAGAAACTATGGGAGTTTAGGAGATTGAATTAATGAATGAAAAAGCATTTACTAATCACTTCATATAAACCAAAGACTATGCTGAGCTTCAGGAATATGAATACAAAAGTAAAGACAGGCTTTGACCTCAGAGAGCTTACACTCTAATAGGGGAAATTAGACACAGAAATGTGGTGATTACAGAATTAGAGGAGGGTAGGAGTGGGAAGGGGTGAGAAGGAATTGTTGGGAAGACATTGAAGAAGTGGCTCAAGGGAAAGGATTGAAGAAAGGCGTGGCTGGAGCCTTTCTGAAATACTGTCAGAGGATGTAGCTGCTAATTTGAAGAAGGGGCCACACCGTGGCCCCTGATAGTAGCAGCAAGCCACAAAGTGAGAAGTCTGTGTAGGATGTGGCCAGAAAGGAGGTAGGTGCTCCAGTTATCTTCTGTGGAAGAAGAGAAGGTAGTTTTTGAAGTACAAAATTTTCTTGGCTATCTCTTCCACAGGGAAGAGTAGATGCATTTAAGCTTTTCCAGTCCTTCTAGAAAAGGTAACTTGCCCAAGATCACTCTTTTAGTCAATGAGCTTTTATTAAGCACAAACTGTGTATCAATCTGCTAAGCAATTGGGATTACAGACACAAAAAATGAAAAATCCCTCAAGAAGGTATTTTTAAATAGGAATTTGATACTCTGTGTTGAATTCTTCAATGTAATGGCAAGAATTGAGATAGAGGACTGTGAGCCAAGAACTAACTTCATTGAGTAAGCAGAATGAATAACCTGAATGGCTTTAGATGACTGGGATAAGTTAATGAACTGAGTGACAGACAGATGTGGTAACTCAAGAGAAGTTGTTTAAAGGTTGGAAAGGGACAGTTTTGAAGGTGAAGTGATCCTATTCTTCTTTCTAATCCAGTGTTTGGTTGAGATTGGGTGATCGTCAGGGAAAGAACAATCTAGTATATGACAGTAGCTAGGAATCCTGTGTTTTTTGGCATGAATTATATTTTCCCTTGTCCCAAGAACATTGAAGAATAGTCTTTCTGAGGCACATGGAAGATTGGTCTCCTATAAACCTTTATATAGGTAGCTAGGAGGTATAGTAGATAGAATACTGCGCATGGAGTCAGGAAGGCTCATCTTCCTGAGTTCAAAACTGACCTCAGACACTTGCTAGTTGTGTGACCCTGTAAGTCATTTAGCCCTGTTTGCTTCAGTTTCCTTCATTTGAAAATGAAGGAACTTACTCATAGTTACCCAGGTGGTGAGGTCAGAGATTTGGACCAAAAGGTCAACATTATTTTTATTTTCCTGAAATCACGTTGTGTTTCCACAAGACGAGGGCAAGTCAGAGCCCAAGCACACATTCACAAAAGTGGTATTTTTGTGACTCCTCTCTTCCATCATCCAATGTCCTGGTGACCCAGAAATAAGCCAAAAAGATTTTGAAGAGCACACATAGAAAAATTTGACAATATTTGTAGCCTTTTAAATCCGAAGAATCAAAGATTCTGTTTGGGATACCTGGTTAGAAACTGACAATGTAGAGACAAGTTACAACTGCTTGTTTCAGTTCTTATATATTAAGGAAGAGATATAGGTCATGTTTCTTCAAGGGAAAGAAGTTAATGTCATTGTGTCAGCAAAAGACTAAATGAACAAGCCAAAGCAAGATTGGTTTGAATCCTGAGCTCGCTAGTCTAGTCAAGATAAATACTGTATTTATGTAACTTAGTTGGCAGGATAAATTGATCAGGAAGCCAGAGTTGTTTTGGTTGAGCATAATTGAGCATAAAATAGACATAGAACTACTTCTAAGTTTTGTCAGGAACAAGTCCAAATTAAGCCATATTTTTTGCTGTAAACATCGTTTCAATCATGTCTGACTCTTCATGACTGCATTTGGGGTTTTCTTGGCAAAGATTTTGAGATGGTTTGCCATTTCCTTCTCCAGCTCTTTATGGATGAGAAAACTGAGGCAAAGAGGGTGAAGTGACTTCCCCAGAATCACACAGATAGCTAAGTGTCTTGAGGCCAAATTTCAACTTCCTGGTTGCAGGCCCTATATTTGCCCATTTGGTTATTAGTGAAGAGAAAAAGTCATTTTGAGATTGCTTCAGTGATTCTTTTTTTTCCAAATGAAGCTAACTTTCCTACAAAGGAGTGCAGCATATAGTCCTTTAAGATTAACTCAAAGATCTCCTCTTCTATGAGAAACCTTTCTTGAATCCTTTTGATTCTAGTGCTTTCTTTCTATTGATTCTCTAATTTATCCGGGATAGATTTTGTTAACACATGACTGATATGAAGTTCATATTTAAAGCATATATCCATGCGCTCTCTACCATTAAATTGTGAGCTTCTTAAGAACAAGGATGTCTTGTCTTTCTTCATATCTCCAGTACTTAACATAATGCTTGGCACATAGTAGGTGTTGATTGATATTTATTGACTTTCAGCCCTTTCCCAACTTCAGGCCCCCACAATCAAACTTTATATAGCACTTTGTTTTGTAACTTGCTAATGTGTTTATTTTGCCCTATTGTATTTTAAAGATGTTTCTGTTGATATTGCCCCATGATGTTGTCCTGTAATTAGACTAGGTAATGATCTGGACCATATAAAATT
The DNA here is from genome assembly GCA_023553655.1 of Myrmecobius fasciatus. Classification (NCBI taxonomy): domain Eukaryota; kingdom Metazoa; phylum Chordata; class Mammalia; order Dasyuromorphia; family Myrmecobiidae; genus Myrmecobius; species Myrmecobius fasciatus. Next base: position 297,738 of record JAJPUD010000811.1, read on the forward strand.
TTGTTTCTGCTGCCTAGCATAAAAACAAAAACAAAAACAAAAACAAAACAAAACAAAACAAAAAAAAAAACAAACAAAAAAAAACCATTTTCCCTATGTGTATCCTAAAACATTCATGGGACTAAGGAATATGTTGAGTTTTGATGTAAAATTTAAGCTCATTGATAGCAGGGAATATCTTTCCTTCATTCCTTTGCATCCTCGGTGCCAAGCAGAGTGCTTGGCATAGAGTAGACACTTTGGAATGCTTTGTGATTGATTATTGTTGCTTAACATTTATGAAACAGTCAGTCCAGCCAAGGAAATAGAAAGTTTCTTTGACACTGAATTTTCTTTCTTTCTTTCTTTCTTTTTTTTTTTTTTTTTTAATTTTTAGGAGGGAGATAAGGGAAGTGGTAAGAAATTGGTTTTTATTTTCATTCGTTGTATTTCAGTACTGGTAAGAGCATGTAGGGCAATATTTAATTTTTATGATTTCCGATCTGTTTCATTAGCTTTTGATTGTCTAATACTATTTTGGGCACATTATTTTTTTTTTCATGAATTATTTTAAAACTGGAGCTTTCCTTTTATAGATGCAGGTAAAATGAAGGAGTGAGTGGAAAACTTGCTTGAAAACCACAAAACTGAATTTCCATCTCAGTATATATATCAGTATATCAGTATATAAACCTTTTGTAGTGTTTCTTTCCTTCATTCCATACTTTCTGGATGTTTCAACTCAGTCTTAAAGAAGAAACTTTTACCCATGCTGGTAGAAAGTGGCAAGTTACTGGCAATTCATTGTCCAGATATGTATTTTACTTTATTTTTGGAGAGTCCAATTAAATAGTAGATTGTTGTATAGTTATTTTAATATTTTCAGATGAAATATCACTAACATAAACAAGTAGAATTGACATTTTTCTAGAACCAATCAGGTGTATTTTAGTGCCTTGTTGGGGGATTCTACTCAATCCCGCTCATCATTTCTTATGGAACAATAATAATTCCACTTAATATTGTTTTAGATGTATGTGTATGCATATGCTGTGTGTGTGTGTGTGTGTGTGTGTGTGTGTGTGTGTGTGTATTTTCATTCTTAACTGCTGCCTGTTTGAGGGAAGATGGGGGGGAAGAAAGGGGAAAAAAAGAGTAAAGCAAACAGTGCACAGCAGAGAACAAAGGAAAATCCACAAGGAAGCAAAGATGAACAGTTATGAAACACAATATCTTTTATTATATATGCTTTTTTGAAATGGAAGCTTATTGTTACATATTTTGAACCCTCCCTGATATTCCTCTGGTCACATGATAATTTTTTTTTCCTTTTTCTGTCTTTTTTATTTTGTTCTTTCTCATTTTGTATTTAACTTTAAATAAATACCCTAAAAAAAGAAAGGAAGGAAGGAAGGAAGAAATGCCAGCAAGAACTAAGTGGAGGAGGGGGACAGGGAGAAAATCACATTTTATCATTTCTATAGACCATGATTTTTTACATTGACAATTTGTTTTGGAAAAGTGGTCAAAATGAATCATGAGAATAATTTTTATAGAGGCTTAATCAATGTGGAATTGAATTGAATTTTTATAAAGTGGAGTTCAAAGCAGACCTTGGTGTTAATTTGTGTTAACAGGAAGGAAACTGGCCACTTTCTTTTCATTTCTAACTCAGACTTTAAAAATCTATGTGCAGGGTGGGGTGCCAGAGCTGTTAGTAAAGGAATGATGTGGGACACAGAGTGGTTAATGGATGAAAACCTTAATAACCTCTGTCTGAGACTCTTTTATTATAGTCATTTCTGCAAACTTTTCATAGCCCCATTAGGAAATGGAGCTGTTTAGAATGCTAGATAAGTCAGAACTTAAGCCAGCAATCACTAATATCCCATCTAACTAAAGACTTAGAGAAATAACAGGAGAAGAGGGTAAAAGGAAAATTAGTAAGACTTCTTAGTAAGCCTTATGTTCTGGAGATTTTGTGTGATGCATTGTTTTACTTGGCTTTAGTTTTATTTGGGGGTGGGCATAGGATTATTTTCAAACAAGACTGGGCAGATGGATATATTGCTTTTATTTTGGATTCTTCATCAAGAATCAAAAAGTTTCAGGGAAACTCTTATAAGCTAAAATGAACTTGGAAATTAAAAGAAAAAAAAAGATGTCTTAGATCATGTTAAAGAAGGACTGCTCCCCAATGAGTGTTATCCATGAATTTTCCAGCTTGATTTAAGTGACTCAGGCAACAACTTCATCACTTCCCTTTGGAGACTATTACACAGCCCAACAGACATCCTTAATAAGAAACTTTTTCCCAATTTGCTGAGGAAAAGGAAGGCTGTAAATTGAAATTTCACTGGGGATATGATTCATTGACCCAAAAGAAAGAGGCCCCAGAAGCTTTAAAGAGATCATTGCTTCTCTCTCCCCTCATAGTGGGACAATATTCCCATATGAAAATATGGACAGTATCACCAATGTTATAGGAATGGGAGAAAGGTAGTTTTTTTTTTTTTTTTAATGGTTTGGGTTGTTTTCTCTGAGTGTTTTCATGGAAAGTAAGAGTCCTTTTCTTTATTTTCATGGACTTCATCGGGAGCCAAATTATGGTATTTTCTTTCCGGGGGTGGAGCCATGGTGGCGGAGATCAGACAGGATTCTCTGTAACCTCCTCTAACCTCCCCTCAAACCAACAAAATATGAAGCCTCTAGACTGATTCTGAAGCAAAAAAATCCACAATATCCGGAGAACAACACGATTCTAGAAGAAGATACTCTGGAAGAACCTCAAAACAGGTCTGTTTTAATGGGGCAGGGGGTGGCCTACTGAACCCAGACTGCAGCACAGGGAGACCGGGGCAGGGAGCTGGAGCAGGGAGCTGGAACAGGAGTCAGAACAGGAGTGGGAGCGTTGTGCTTTTCACACACCTGGGAGTCTTCTGCAAGCCTCTTGGAACAATTTGTCCTGATTGTGGGCAGGTGGTTTGGAGGGTCTGCCTTTTGAGGGGGATAGATTGTGAACCACTGAACCCCTGATGAGCATCGTAACTAGCTGCCGTTACACAGCACCTTAAAGCAATCAATCAAACAACAGGTCTGCTAAGCACCAGAAATAATTCAATCAGCGGAGCTGCCCAGTTCCTGAAATAACTCAATCAGCAGAACTGCCCCAGGGCAAATTAAAGCAGCTGTCCCACCTTTGCCCTAAACAGACCTCACACCTTTAAAAAAAAATGAATAAAAAACCAAAAAGAGCTCTCACCATAGACAACTTTTATGGAGAGAGGGAAGAACAGACCTCAAATCCTGAGGTCCCTAAAGGTAAAGCAACTCCAGAAAAAGCCCCAAAGAGAGACATAAATTGGTCTCCATGTCACAAGGCTTTCTTTGAAGATTGCATAAAAAATCTTAAAAGAGAGTTAGAAGAAACATGGGGAAACGAAATGAGATCACTGCAAAATAAAATAGAAAAAATGGAAAAAGAATGCAGTGAACAAAAAAATGTAATTGGTCAATTGCAAAAGGAACTAAAAACAGTAACTGAAGAAAATAAGACATTAAAATTAGAATCGAACAATTGGAAATTAATGACTCATCAAGACTTCAAGAATCAGTTGAACAAAAACAAAAAAATGAAAAGATAGAAAAAAACATGAAATATCTCCTAGGAAAAACAACTGACCTGGAAAATAGATCTAGGAGAGACAATCTAAGGATTATAGGGCTTCCTGAAAGCCATGATGAAAAAAAGAACCTGGACACTATATTCCAGGAAATCATAAAAGAAAACTGCCCTGATATTTTACACCCAGAAGGCAAAATACTCCTTGAAACAATCCACCGATCACCTCCTGAAAGAAACCCAAAAATTAAGTCCCCCAGAAATATCGTGGCTAAATTCCAGAACTATCATACCAAGGAAAAAATATTACAAGAAGCCAGAAAGAAACAATTTAAATATCGAGGAGCTACAATTAGGATCACACAGGACCTAGCAGCTTCTACTTTGAAGGATCGAAGGGCCTGGAATCAGATATTCCGAAAGGCAAAGGAACTTGGATTACAGCCAAGAATAAGTTACCCAGCTAGAATGAGCATTATCTTCCAGGGAAGAAGATGGTCTTTCAATGATATAGGAGAATTTCACCTATTTCTACTGAAAAGACCAGAACTGAACAAAAAATTTGATCTACAAACACAGAACACAAGAGAAACATAAAAAGGTAACAAGAAAAAATAACTCTTGAGAACTATATTTATGTTATAGATACTTATAGAATGAGGGTTGATTTTATGAATTGATTATTACATTATGATTATGATATGATTACTGTGATTTTATGATTATTATCATATGATTACTGTGATTTTATGATTATTATTGTATGTTTATTGTGATTTTATGAATCTTATGATATGATAAACTGAAAAAGAAATTAGAGGTAGAAAAGGGATAACACTGGAAGAAGAGGAAAAGGAGGTAAAATAAGGGAAATTACATCTCATGTAGAGGCAAAGAAAACCTATAATGATTGAGGGGAGAAAAGGGAGGGGAATGAGAATTGGGTTAATCTCCATCTCATCAGATTTGGCTCAGAGGGAATAATAGAAGTACTTATAAGGAAACTGGAGGGAAAGGGGGGGAAAAGGGGGTGGGTGGGGCTCTAAAAGGGAAGGATTGTTTGAGGGAAGTGGTTTTCAAAAGCAAAATAGTAGGGAGGAGGGAAAGGGGATAAGAAAGAGAAAAGCATAAGTTAGGGTAAATAAGATGACAGGAAATACAGAATTAGTTATTTTAACTGTGAATGTGAATGGAATGAACTCTCCCTTAAAGCAGAAGCAGATAGCAGAGTGGATTAAAAACCAGAATCCAACAATATGTTGTATACAAGAAACACATCTAAAACATAGAGATACATACAGGGTGAAGGTAAAAGGCTGGAGCAGAATCTATTATGCTTCAGGTGAACAAAAAAAAGCAGGGGTAGCAATCCTGATCTCAGACCAAGTAAAAGCAAAGATAGACTTAATTAAAAGAGACAAAGAAGGAAATTATATCTTCCTAAAGGGTACCATAGATGATGAAGCAATATCAATACTAAACATATATGCACCAAGTGGTATAGCATGGAAATTCCTAGAGGAAAAGTTCAGAGAGATGCAAGAAGAAATAGACAGCAAAACTATAATAGTGGGGGATCTCAACCTCCCTCTCTCAGAACTTGATAAATCAAACCACAAAATAAATAAGAAAGAAGTTAAGGAGGTAAACAAAATGTTAGAAAAGTTAGGTATGATAGATCTTTGGAGGACATTAAATGGAGACAGAAAGGAGTTTACTTTTTTCTCAGCAGTCCATGGAACTTATACAAAAATTGACCATGTGCTAGGACACAAAAACCTCAAAATCAAATGCAGGAAGGCAGAAATAATAAATGCATTTTTTTCAGATCATGACGGAATAAAAATCACATGCAATATAAGGCCAGGAGAAAATAGACCAAAAACCAATTGGAAACTAAATAATTTTATTCTAAAGAATGAATGGGTGAAACAGCAAATTACAGACACAATTACTAATTTCATTCAAGAGAATGACAATAATGAGACCACATACCAAAATTTGTGGGATACAGCCAAAGCGGTAATAAGGGGAAATTTTATATCTCTAGATGCTTATTTGCATAAAATAGAAAAAGAGAAAATCAATGAATTGGGCTTGCAACTAAAAAAGCTAGAGAAAGAACAAATTAAAAACCCCCAATCAAATACCAAACTTGAAATCCTAAAAATAAAAGGAGAGATTAGTAAAATTGAAAGTAAAAAAACTATTGAATTAATAAATAAAACTAAAAGTTGGTTTTATGAAAAAACCAACAAAATAGATAAACCTCTAGTCAATTTAATTAGAAAAAGGAAAGAGGAAAATCAAATTGTTAGTCTCAAAAATGAAAAGGGAGAACTTTCCACCAATGAAGAGGAAATTAGAGCAATAATCAGGAGTTACTTTGCCCAACTGTATGCCAATAAATTTGATAACCTAAGTGAAATGGAGGAATATCTACAAAAATATAGATTTCCCAGATTAACAGAAGAGGAAATAAATTACTTAAATAGTCCCATTTCAGAAAAAGAAATAGAACAAGTCATTAATCAACTCCCTAAGAAAAAATCCCCAGGACCAGATGGATTTACATGTGAATTCTACCAAACATTTAAAGAACAGTTAACTCCAATATTATATAAACTATTCGAAAAAATAGGGAATGAAGGACTCCTACCAAACTCTTTTTATGATACAGACATGGTATTGATACCTAAACCAGGTAAAACAAAAACAGAGAAAGAAAATTATAGACCAATCTCCTTAATGAATATTGATGCAAAAATCTTAAATAAAATATTAGCAAAGAGATTACAGAAAATCATTCCTAGAATAATACACCATGACCAAGTAGGATTTATACCAGGAATGCAGGGATGGTTCAATATTAGGAAAACTATTAACATAATTGACTATATTAATAACCAAACTAACAAAAACCATATGATAATCTCAATAGATGCAGAAAAAGCATTTGATAAAATTCAACATCCATTCCTATTAAAAACATTAGAGAGTATAGGAATTAATGGACTTTTCCTTAAAATAGTCGGCAGCATCTATTTAAAACCATCAGCTCGCATCATATGTAATGGTGATAAACTGGAACCATTCCCAATAAGATCAGGGGTGAAACAAGGTTGTCCACTATCACCATTACTGTTCAATATTGTATTAGAAATGCTAGCCTTGGCAATAAGACAAGAAAAAGAGATTAAAGGAATTAGAGTAGGTCATGAGGAAACCAAATTATCACTCTTTGCAGATGATATGATGGTCTACTTAGAGAACCCTAGAGAATCAACTAAAAAACTATTAGAATTAATCCACAACTTTAGCAAAGTTGCAGGATACAAAATAAAT
>JAJPUD010000811.1:309683-323652 GCA_023553655.1 Myrmecobius fasciatus
AAAAGTCACTCATATGTTTTGCAAATAAAAAGCTTTATTAAAAAAAATTTAAAAAAAAACAAATTAAAAAAAAAGAACTGTATATAATCTGCACGGTTGTCAAGGAAACCACATAAAATCATTTACCATTAAAAAAAAAAAAAGAGAAAGGTAGTTTTTAAACTTATGTAAGTTAAATGAAAAATTCAAAGAAGTCCTTAGAGAGTGAAAGCCAGGATAGCAATTTCAAATTGTACACAGAAATGGGTAAAGAGATTGTGAGTGGTGGAAGTTGGATGGAGAAGCAAAAATATTATTTACTTTCATTCAGGAACTCCTAAACTTTATGGAAAATCATAAAACTGGAAATTGTAATAAGTTGGGGCAAGAAATGACTCAACTACAATAAAAATTTCCACAGATACAAGTCAAAGGTGAAAACAAATTCTGACCATTGTTGCTTATACAGGAAGAGTTGAACTTTTATTTGATTGTTTTTGTATGATATGAACAATTGTTTTAAAAAGTAGATAAGATTTATGATTCATTTAGCATCAGGGTCCCTACATGCTTCTGGTGAGTAGCAAATGGAGAGGGTCAATGACTCGGAAGGTTGTGAGGCATAATGATTGGAGAACTAGCCTTAAAAAACTAACTTCAAGTTCTACTTCAGACTCATATGTTTATGTGACCTTGGACAGTGCTCTGGGCAATTTCTCTGTAAGACTATACATAGAATTTTCTTATCTAGGAATTATTTATACAAATGAAATCACAACTTCAGATCCTTCCCTAAATATTATTGTGATGAGTAATATGTAATAATAATCAAGGAGTCAGGAAGTCTTGGATTCAAATCCTACATCTGATAGAAACTGTCTCAATATAAGCTCTATGAAGTCAAGGACTATTTCATTTTTTTCTTCTTAACCCCTACCTGCCTCAATTCCTGGAACATAATTGTTGATTGCTTACATGACATTAAATAATTTAATCTTTCAATACTTCGTCCTTAGAAATTAATCTAAGGTGAGCAAAGGTTTATAGATTTAAAGCTGATAAGACTAATTATGGGAGGGAAGGGTTGGAGTGTCAAGTGCCTAAAATAAACCTCAACTCCAGTAGCCTAAATGTCACTGTAAGGAAATCTGGACTAAGTTTCACTTTGGGGTTACAAATACTTTCTATAATTGTTAAATTTACTGGGAAGCAAAAGGGGGGTAATTTTGGAGCTCAGGGCAGTTGATATAGGACAAGTCTAGTAAAGTTGTGAGATTTTTTAATCATGAAGGGCATCATGAGGGGACTGTATGTTTGAGAATGAAGGTGAGAGAGATTGAGAAATCTCTCTACTTTGAAACTTTACCTAGGATCTTGGTGGTGATTAGTATGTGGGGAGTTCAAGGTCAACATGAATAAATTGGACCATCAGGACTTAAGGTTCTGGCTTTGCTTTTTTTTTTTTTTTCTTCTTCTTAAACATTAAATAAATTTGAAAAAAATATCAATTTAAATGTCATTAACAAATATAAACATTTTCACAAAAAAGGAACCCTTGTTAAAGAAGGATGGATTAGGTGATCCCTGAAGTCCATTGTAGCTCTGAATTTGATCTATGAAGTTCACCTTAATCTTGAAAGATGGGTACAATTTGGATATGCCAAAAGAAATCAGGACAGTGATTTAGAAGGGGGATGGAAGATGGAATATAAGGGGACTGCAAAGGAAGAAGATTGACCAAGGAGCAGAAAGTAAATTTGGAAAGATAGATATCAGGCTAAGGAGTTGGAATTTTGTTCTTAACATTAGATTACACCAGCATACCATCTTTGTTAAATGATGTGCTTCTTATTTTTCAGGGCTCCTTTATTGTCTTAAAAGTTATATGTATTGAAATTTACCTTATTATAAGGCAAAACATTTTAGTATTTTTATAAAAATAGTTTTGACTTGATGGACTACATGAATGTGTCTTGGGAACCCCAGGCATATGAGAATCACACTTTGAGAATTGTCAGTATAGTAGAAAGAGTACTGTGTTTGAAGTCAGAAGCCCAAGATTCAAGTTAAGACTTTTAATCTTTGATTTTCTTTTAATCATGGACAAGTCATTTCTACTCTCTGAGATTCATTTCACTTACTTCAATTATAAAATAGAGATAATCATCCTTGGACTACTTACTTCAATGGTTTATCATAAGGAAAGTACTTTGAAATATTAAAGGAGGCAAGTATAATATGAAATATATTATAAAGTCACTTTCAACCCTAACATGTTATGGTTCTGTGGGAAATAGTGAGGAACATTTTACTCTATTATAAAGTTTAACAAGCATCAATAAAACTTCAAATATGCAAAGAAATATTCAAATACATGAATGAGAATCAAATATTGTATATAAAACTACAGACAAATTATTTGTCTTGTGAAAAGGATCGATTTTGTTTTAAAAAGAGGTTTCATTTTTATTGATTCCTTTTTTTTCCTACCCCTTCCTGTCTGAATATATCCCTCTTCTTTCCCCTACCTATTCAACATTCCTTGTAAATAGATATAGATATGGATGTCTATATAATGGGGGGAAACAGTTTAGCCAAATTAACCAGTTGTATCTGATGGTATATACATCCATAGTTATCATTTTTAACAACTATGTGTATATGTATATAAAGATACACACATATATCATGTAATATATGTATGTATATTATATAAACACACACATAAATACTCACACATATATACATACATACACATGTAGTTGTGGTCAGGGTGAATATTTATATACACTTTCTGCTTTCTTCACTCTGCATCACTTAATTGTTAGTTTCCTTCAAGATTAAGGTCAAGTATCATCCCTACATAAGACATTTCCTTTTGTTTGTTTTTTTTTCTCAGCTGTTAGTGCATATTTTCTTAAAATTTCACTTATATCTATTTTGTATCTACCTAAATAGGGGCATGTTTGTCTCTTAGAATGTAAACTCCTTGAGGTCAGGAACTGTTGCATTTGTCTTCCTCTCCCTAGTGCCTAGCCCTAGCAGAGAATCTGATACATAGACCATAATAGGTGCTTAATAAATACATGCTGATTGCTTAATTCATGTTTTTTCATTTTCTTTGTTATGTTATATGACATTCATATACCATAATTTGTGTTTCTATGTGCACTATTCCTGTAATATTTTAAACTTGTTTCTCTAATCTCTATCATTCTCTTAAGAAAACTTGACAGTTCATTTAAAAATGGCCTCTAGTGACTTTGGCCCTTTCTAAGTCGTGGTAACTAAATGCCCATCATTGTTTTCTCTATTACCACAAATCCTTAAGGTGATCTTGCTAATTCCCTAAATGGTTGCAATAACTGTTCCTTGGGGAATTGTGGCCACTATCATAAAATAAGAACTGGATACAAAACTATTATGAACTGATAGAGAAAGCTGAGCCTCTCAGTTTTATTATAAGACACTTGAGTGAGTATAATGAAAGAATAGCCAACCTCATGTGAAAATGTAGTGCTGGTTAAGGAAGACAAGTAGTCGTCATGAATAAGAGTAATAAATTGCAAACTCCAAAGGTTTATTAACTGACAAGATGGGAGAACTTTTATTGCCAATTTGATATTTCTAATTGATATAAAGGGAAAGACTCAAGGAGTCTCTCATGCTTAGAAATATTCATCTAAATAATATTTAAATAGTCTTGTGTTTTAAGGACTCCCTGGCGGTAACTGTGTTTGACTTAATTAAATGAACAGAAATCCTCTAATAACTCTGTATTAATATATTAGAGTAAAATATTGTCTGTACACTACCTTCGTAAGACTTTGTTAAGACATTAAAACCCATAGGCCTCTCATTTTATGCCTTAATGATCTTGGTATTCAGCTTACTTTTTCTTCGAAGGAGGGGGATATTTATGCAGTTGTAGGAAGACATTTTCTCTGATGGGAATTTGGCATACAAAGCAGACCCTCTGCCAGGTTGTTAGGGTTTTATATTATTGAGAGCGAAGAGAATAGGAGGAAAGAAGGGATGTGAAAGCACCTATGCTGAGTGGTAAGGAAGAGTTCCTAAACCTAGTTTGTTAGGGGAAAAAAAAAAAACCAGCAAACCCTCAGGTGTCTTGAATTTCTGAAATCATACTCTGCAAGTGGGGTGCCATACAGAGGATACTGAGTGTGGAGACAAAGAGTGGTGCTAGAATGCTGACGTTGCTAGTTACTTCCTATATGACTTTGATCAAGTCACTTAACATTTTGGAGTTAGGTGCCCTTTCCTGAAAAATGACTGGACTAGATAACCTGAGGGTCCCTTACAGTTAGGACGTTAGAGAACCTGCAGGAAAGCAACTACTATGAGCTGTCTCTTGACTTTTTGTTTTATGATAAAAAGGACATACTAGAATATTAACAAATGAGAGTTGGACTGCTCTTGTGGCATAATGACATTTGTAACAACCTGCTTTTCTGCATGAGTTGATCTGCATGCAAATACATTAGAATGAAATTGAGGTGTTTTCATGGAGGAAAAAAACAAAAACAAAACTCATAAATATCTTTCTCTTTTTCTTTCTTCCTGTTCTTCCCTCCCTCCTCTTTTTCTCTTTCCCTCCCTCCCTTTTCTCCTTCCTTCCTTCCCTTTTCTCCTTCCCTCCCTCCTTTTTCTCTTCCCTCCCTCTGTCTGTCTTTCTCATAATCCACACAAAATAAAAAGGCATCGAGAAAGACTAAGTAGATAGATTTCCTTTACCAACTTTTCTGGGATTCTCAAGACTCTCTTGGACTGACCAATTATCACTACCAGTTCACATTTCAGAGCAGTATTTTGGCTGTCATTAATACCACATGAATTTTAAACAATTGGTAAGGTTGGAAATTTCTCCTCATCTGTGTTGCCTCTCAGGAATTTATTAGCCAAGATTAGCAACTCAGAGTATCCTACTTACAAATAATACAGGCTAAAATCTTTAAAAGCATTTTGAGATCTCTTCCCACCCTACCCCCTCCAAGAATGACATTTAAGTGTAGTGAATTCGTTATTAGATTTTTATCTTCATCATTATTAGCTTTTATGACAATAGACAATTTGAGAATGCCACTCTCTTTATATAATTCATCCATCCACTGTAGGATTGGTCTTGTGAATTCCTAACATAAAAATACTTTAGCTGTATGAACTACAACTCAGTCCTGGCTTTCTAATTGCACTGCTGCCAAAAATTGTTTAGCAACATCTCAACTCTGGTCTTCTGGGACATGGAACAAAACAGTGCTACTGTTTACATCCTCTTCCCAGAGCCACCCACTTTTCTGTAGCAGTCAGGATTTCCTCAGGAAGCTTTCTTAGTGTAGGGTGGACCAAGTTGCACCAGGATATGATACATGTACCTCCCTACACTGCCCTCAATTTCCTAGACCTAGGACTGCTGTAGAACCTTGTATTCAGATTTACCTTGACTGGTAATGAATGTACTTTAAGACAATCAGGATTTATGACCAAATTCTCAGTTATTTAGATGCATGGTTAGGTACTGCTCCTTCCATGTGATCATTTTTTTTTCTCTCTTCTGATGTTATTCCTTGAAATAGTAGGATAAAAAAGTGCTGATGAGGTTTTCACAGTTTAGATTTGATCTTCAGTCAAGGGTTTTCCCCAGGTTGGTGAAAGGCCCCATAAGCTATAGCTGTAGCAAAGGCAACAATTTTAGAATTTGAGTTCCAGCCATTTCTCAAAATCTCCCAAAGATAAGATTACTATTGATATAGAATCAAGACAAAAGATAAAACTTGAGAAAGTAATAATGTCAAGAACTCTGTGACTATTTGTTTAGTGTGACCATGCATACTTGGGTATAAACTTCTTTCTATTTTTATGTGTGGGTGTTCAGGTAGGACTAACTGACCTTTGGTGTGAGGGCTTGTTGAATCGGGGCTACTCTTCCACTTTTGGTATCCACCTTTCATCATATTCTCACTGGTAGCTCCAAGAAACCATGGCATGAACACCCCAGTAAGCCATCAAATGGGCTAAACAAGTTAAAAGTCACTGATAAGCTTAAAAAACTCTTAGGTGATTTGAGGGGAGGGGGGAAAAGGGTCTGTCCCAAGCATGTAAAGACTTCTCCTGGTGGAATGGGCAGATGAGAAAAATTTGTTTCAATGGCGTAAGGCAACTGAAGCTGGTGCTGTGAAGATAAGGAATACACTGCATCCTGGGCCATTGCCAGTCATCTTGACTTTTGGCCTGCCACTGGATTTTGATGACTCAGGAAGAGAGAGTGAGGTTGATGACTTGATTTGACTATGCCTCATTTAAATCTTACCATACCTCATCAGGATATCACCATGTGGTGTCATCAGTCCCTTTGAAAACAAAGGATGAAGAATAAAGAAGATGATCATTTTTCCAATTGTGCAGTTCTTGGGCATCCCTTTAACTCAAATGACTTTTACTTAATTTTAACAATCTTTGTTTGGAGGAGGAAAAAATAAAACAAAGCTTCTCATTTGGGTTTAGTTATAAATGGATAGTTTATTTTTTTATTAAAGCTTTTTTATTTGCAAAACATATGTATGGCTAGTTCTTCAATATTGACCCTTACAAAGCTTTCCGTTACAAATTTTTCCCCCCTAGTCTTCTTCCCTCCCTTAGATGGCAGGAAGTCCACTACATGTTAATTATAATAAACGGATAGTTTAAATGGCTAGAGTAAGGCTTACTTAAATTTATCAGCTACCTAAGTAACTGATAATAGAAACAATGTTGCTAAATAGAAAGAATGAATCCTAAATATTTTTTGTCTGGCCATCTTTTAAATAAAGGAGTTGAATTAGAATGAGTTTCAAAGTCCTTTGCTCTGAATCTTATGATTCTTTGATATGCATATGTATCAATACATAAAGTCATTAAATTTCGGAGTTGATGATTTTCATGACAACTTTATAAATCACCTACCTCTTTGCTGACCTACCTTTAAATCCTGATTTCAGTTATTACCTGTGTGAACTTGGACAAATCATTTAATCCCTTTCAGCATTGGTTTCCTCATTTATAAAATCAAAGGATTGGACTAATCGACCTAATAATCCTTCCAGGTCCCAATTTATGATCATTTATTTGTTCCTAAAGAACAGAGATTGTCATTAAAAGAAAATGGTGTCCTCAGTGCTGAATGAATTGCTTTGTTCTTTCTTTGGGTCTGATGGATGGTAAAATGAGCTGAAGAAGGAAATGGCAAACTACTACAGTATCTTGTTTAAAGAAACAACAACAACAACACTAAAATAGAGTCATAGAGAGTCAGGCATGACTGAAAAGAGTAATCATATATTACATCTGATCTTCAGTATCTTTAGACATACTTCATCAGTATGGAGAATTCCTTCCAAAACAAATCAAGTTTATGTCTCAGAAGTCTTGAGTTGTCCATGGTACTGAGAAGTTAAATAATTTGTCCAGGGTCACATAGGTAATAATTGAGAACAGAATTTGATCCCAAGGCCATTTCTCTACTTATTAGGCCTACCTTTTATATGATACGAACTTCCTTAATAGTTGATACTAAATAAGTATTAATTGAATTGAATTTGCTATCAGTGGGGTCATCCTACCCTCCCCATCATTCTACTCCATTCTACCTTCCCACCATCTAGATATCCATGAAACTGCTAAGGATTTATTTGTAATATATTATTCAGAGAAAATGACATAATCCTGTTAGGAAGATGGCAATAGAACCAAGAAGGGTGAGGGTGTAGGGAAAGAAGACTGAAAGATACTGTTTTGGAGGCCTTTTACATATGATTTTGTGAATCTTTTAATATCTCTTACATATTTTTGATCAGAAAAGCAATATATGAACATGTTCAAAATCAAAGACAATTGAAATAAGATTATTCTCTCCCCTTCCTCCCCATATATTTTGGTATTGAAGGTGTGTCCATATTTGTTTTACATACTAGAAGTTCTGTAAATTGTAAGATAATTAGACTTTACAGCCTTTTGTGTCCTCCAGGTTTCATAAATAAACACTTTATAATGAATTATTATTTTTTTAGGCTTTGCCATTTCTTGTGTTTGAGCAATACCACCTTGCCTTTATCCTGAGGGATGAATATTGAATTGCATTGTTTGGGGGTGGTTTAAAGAAATGTTTTCTTTTCTTTTCTTTTTTTTCTTTTTTCTTTTTTCTTTTTTGCAAAACATATGTATGGGCAATTCTTCAACATTAACCCTTACAAAGCTTTCTGCTACAAATTTTTCCGACCTACTCCCCACCCCTCCCCTAGATGGCAGGATATCCACTACATGTTAATTATGTTAAAATACTTGACAAATTGAATATATGTATACATATTTCCACACTTATCATTGTTGTGCAAGAAAAATCGTATCTACAAGAAAGAAAAATCAGATAAAGGAAACACAATGTAAGCAAACATCAATCAAGAGCATGAAAATGTTATGTTGTGGTCCACATTTCACATCCCTCTCTCTGGGTGTATATGGTTTTCATCAGTGAACAATTGGAAGTGATTTAAAACATTTCATTGTTGAAGAGAGCCATGTCCATCAGAATTGATCATCATATAATACTGTTGTTGCTATGTATATTGATCTCCTGGTTCTGCTCAAGAAATGTTTTATTTTCAAGAGCACATATCTTCTTAAAGAAATATAGTCTAGGGGCAGGTAGATGGTGCAGTGGGTAGAGCACCAGCCCTGAAGTCAGCAGGACCTGAGTTCAAATATGATCTCAGACACTTAACACTTCCTAGCTGTGTGACCTTGGGCAAGTCACTTAACCCCAATTTGCCTCAGCAAAAGAAATATAGTCTACAGATACTGAAGATCAGATGTAGTATATGATCACTCTTTTCAGTCATGACTATGACTCTATTTTAGTGTTGTTGTTGTTTCTTTGAACAAGATACTGGAGTAGTTTGCCATTTTCTTCTTAAGCTCATTTTATAGTTGAGGAAATGAAGCAAACTGGGTTAAGTGACAAGTCCAGGGTCACATAGCTGCTAAGTATCTGAGACTAAGTTTGCACTCAGGAAAATGAGTTTTCCTGATTCCAAGTGCTCTCTATCCAGTGTGTAACCTAGCTACCTACAGTATGTGACTCCTGTTTTTTTTTTTTTTTTTAGGTTGGATATTAGGATAACCATACTTTTTATGTTTTATGAAGTAGTTTTTTTTTTAAATTTTATTTGCATAACATATGTGTGGGTAATTCTTCAACAATAACCCTTACATAACTTTCCGTTACAAATTTTTCCCCCCAACTTCCCACCCCTCCCCTAGATGGCAGGATATCCACTACATGTTAATTATGTTAAAATATTGGCAAATAGAATATATGTATACATATTTCCAAACTTATATGAAGTAGTTTTTATGAAAGCCAAAAGCTTTAGTCAATTTATTCTGTTATTCCGTTTAACCTCATGGACAGTGTTACCACATTACCATCCTTACTCAAATCCATTTATTGTTCAAAGACTTGTGAGCTGGCTCTAGGTCTTTTTATTTCTGTCTCCATTTCTATTCATATTTTGGTGTTTTGAGAATTCCTCAGAAACTCCTCTGAAAGGTGATTGGTTAAAGGAGGAGTGAATTCTGTTTAGTTCAGTAAATATCATTAAACATTTTACTAGGGGCTAGCTTCTGGCCTAGGCTCTGGAAGATAGATATTAAATGACATTCTTTTTTGTAAAGGATCTTACTTATTACTGGGAAGAAGAGGATAGAATTTGAACAGATAAGTAAATATATGAATCTTAGAGGGCTCTAACAACTAAGAGGATCAGGAAAGGTTTTCTGAGAAGATATTCAGATAGAGGACGGTGAAAAGATCAAGTATTCCATGGCATAACTGTGAAGACTAGGCAAAAGAGGAAGATAGAGTGGAGAGTTTGGGGAGCAACAAGAGGACCAGTTTGATTAGCTCATGGAGTAGGTGAAAGTGTGTAATATGAAGTAAATTTGGAAGGTGATTTTTAAATGCCAAAAGCTGAGATTTTGTATTTTATCTTGGAAGCAAAAGGAAACTGCTTTTGAGTGAGTAGGTAACATGGTCAATCTGTATCTGTAGTATTTATAATTGGGAGGTACTAGAATGGCTTTCTATATCCTTTTAACACTTATATAAAACAGAACATTGCAACTGTCTCCTGATTACTTGAACTTTCAATCAGACAATGAAGCTTTTTAAGTTTTCAAGCAAGACATTTATAATTTAAAGAGGAACTACATCAGAACCCTGTCATAAATTTAGAAATACCAGCATTTTTTTTAGTTTTAGATGTAAAGACTAGAGTTAGTGGATTTTTTTTTTAAAACCTGCTGTACTCTACAGTGTAGTCATTTTCCTCTCATATGAGATGTATTTTTCAAGGTGGTACTTTCTGGATTCAACTTTTCTCTGCACTTATAAAATAAATAAGCTACACAAACTTAAAAGTGCTAAGTGTTAGTACTTAACACCTCCAGTTCTTTGTTTTTAATAAGCCTACATAATTAACACCTTCAACTTTGTCTTATTTGCTTCTTTGAAAAAATACAAAGCTGGTAGGATGATGCACATAATGGTGGCACCAGCAGTTAATATTTGCTTTTTAATTTATAATATTAAATCACTAATGTTTTAGATATTGAAGATTGGTAGCTACTTTTAAGTCTTAGTACTGAAAACAAGCAAGTATATGTTAGAGAGGTTTAAAATATGAAGCAAAACATATTTTGAATATATATGTGTATATATACATTCAAAAAAGCCATTTTATTTAATATGAATACTTTTATTTCTTAGTGTAAATATGTTTTTTGAAGTGCTACTTATTGTGAATGGAGAAACAGCAGTTCTAACAGAAAGAGGATGTCAGTGTCATTTATTAACTAAGACTTTTTGGTCTTCGGGAGCCCTTTGTATGCCTAAATTAGTGAGGAACCCCCAAATAATTTTTGTTTTTATGGGTAATATCCACCTACATTTATCTTATTCAAAATTATAATGTCTTAATTGTTACATCATGCATCCTCTGAAAGGTCTCAAGAACCTCTATGCATCTTCTGACTACACTTGGAGAATTACTGAATTGGAAGCAACCCCCCCAAATCCCAATTACATTCCTTTGTAAATCTTCTCTCCCCTGATGTAGCAAGAGATTAATATGAAATAACCTCTTTTAAAAAGCCACATAATAGGTAAGAAGTACAGTTATCTTTCTTTTTTTTATAAAGCAATTGAAAGATACATTAAAAAAAAGTTGGAGGATGTAGCATTCTTATTTTTTAGTAGATCATTTTCTTTTATGAGATGGTTTCCTTGTAAAAACAAAAGCATGGATGGGAAGAAAGGGAAGATCCATAGGTAAGACAGACTGGTCACAGTAGTAAAATTCTTATGTGAAAGTTGTATTGGCTGGTTATTTGATAACTGTATTATTTCTTTGAGAATTAAAGGGTTTTTTTTTATTTTGCTTTTGTTCTATTTTAAACAAATATGTACTGTTAAGGTGTTGAATTTTTAAAAGAATTGGTCCTGGGAGAGTGAGCTATAGCTCTTGTAAATTCTGAGCTTGGGAAGAGGAAGCTCAAAAAATAAATACTGTAATTCTTATGGTAATTTATATTATTTGATTGCCCTATGAATTTATCTTGTATGTTCTTTTAGATCTAATGGGAAATGATGATCAACCTGAACAATTTAGGGGATAGAGTCAAGGCTCACCATCCTAAGCTCTCAAGATGTTTTCAATCTGCAAGAATGAATCCATGTGCTTTAGGATGCTTCTGCAGAGATGTTTCATTTTATATTCTTGGCAAAAGGAAGGATGTTTTATGATAAAAATTGAGATCATCTTGAGAGGAAATGATGTAGCTCAAAAAGAACTTTCCAGAAGAAATTGAAATGAAAGAATATGTGATTACATATATGTATGCATTATATTATACATACACTTATCTCTTCATTATATGTGTTTTCATGGACATTTCAATACAAAAAGAGGGAGAGGCAGTCTAATACAACTAACAGTAATTCTCTTCTGTGGAGAATTGTATTCTATATAATTTTTTTCTTCTGTCTTTATAAAATTAGAATATAGTACTACATGGGACTAAAATAATATACAAAGTTGACAATTACTCAGTTTATGAGGGGAGTGAGTTAGTGGGGGGTGAAATTATTAATGTGGTATAGTATAAATATGTGTAAACATAGGGATGGTAAGGAAGGATGGAGAGATAAAGGATTTGTTTAGAATAGCATTTCTAAATATTGGATGTGAAGAAGCTTAGAAACAAGTATGTAATAACCAAGTATTCTTAGTGGTTTGATTTTTCTAGGGCAATAGACAAGCCAGTTTTTTCTCTTTGATCTTGGAGAGAAATACAGAGGTAGCATCACACTGTCCCTATGAGGGAAGGACATTACAAAAGCAGGGAGATAGACAATGGAGTGTGGTTTATGAAGAACGATGACAATCCAAACAGAAGAAAGGAATCATAGAGAACAAAGCTGACATAAGAGAAGCAATGCGTTGTAGACATGTAGCATTGCGTATTACAATTCTGTTTTATCCCCTTACTAGACACATTTCATAAAGGCAGGGAACTTGCCTAGCTTAAATTTTGTATCTTTCCTTAGGGTGTACAATAGCTACTTAGCAAATGTTGAATGGAATTCTATGTGCTGATTCCCTATAATAGACAGATTCGCTGTCTATTACATGAAGAAACAATGTTTTCCTGGGACTAGATTGAATAAAGCTGGGAGAAATTAGGGGATATCTCAGTTCAATATTTACAAAGCATATCCTTGGTGTTTCCAGCAACATACAATGGAAGGAGATGGATTACAGAATAAGTTCAAATCATGGTCTCTCCCTGTAAGAAGCAGTCTAGCTGGAGAGGAGAGACTTGTATACACAAAACAGTTAAAGGGCAATACATGATAGAATATCATGAAGGGGCTTAATTTCTGGAACAAGTTTTTTTTATCTGTTATGATAATGATAGCTACTGTTTATATAGTGCTTTAGGTTTATAAAGCATTTACCTGATCTCATCTTAACATTTGTAAGAGATAGGTTCTGTTTTATGATACCTTTTTTTTTTAAATAAAGCATTTTATTTACAAAACATATGCATAGGTAATTTTTCTGTATTGACCCTTGCAAAGCCTTCTGTTCCAAATTATCTCCTCCTTCCCCTCACCACCTCCCATAGATGGCAGGTAGTCCAATATATGTTAAATATGTTAAAACATATGTTAGATCTAATATATGTATACATATTTATACAGTTATCTTGCTGCACAAGAAAAATCAGATCAAGAAGGGAAAAAAAACTGAGAAAGAAAACAAAATGCAAGCAAATAACAACAGAGTGAGGATGCTATGTTGTGATCCACACTCAGTTTTCACAGTCCTCTCTCTGGGTGTAGATGGCTCTCTTCATCACTGAACAATTGGAATCGCTTTGAATCATCTCATTATTAAAGAGAGCCACCTATGATCCCTCTTCTACTATGGATGAAGAAATTGAGACAGAGACCTGTGACCTGTGAAAGGTAACACAGCTAGTAAAAGTCTGAGACTAAATTTGAACTCAAAAACTTTCTGACACCAAGTCAAATACTCTATCCATGGTGCCAAATGGCTGCCTTTACATAACAGGACTAGATGATTCTGATGATCTCCAGGTCCAACTCTTGTCCCTGACTCAAAGTATCATGGGAGGTGAGGGGAAAGAAAAATTTCTGTGAATTGGAGTTGGCAAAGAAGACTTCATACAAAAGATGAGATTGAAAATGGGTCTAGAATAATGGGTAAGATTTTGATAAGTCAGAAGGAGTGAGGAGGAAATACTATAGACATCCATAATATGGGGTTTGTTACATTATAAGCTTTCTATTTGTGTCTATCTGTATCTATCTACATTTATATTTTTTTATTTTTTATGTCTTTTTTATTTATTTTTT
>JAJPUD010000811.1:328652-342985 GCA_023553655.1 Myrmecobius fasciatus
TGTGTGTGTGTGTGTGTGTTTTCCATTTGCAACTGAGATAATTCCCAGACCCCAAAATTATGGGGAGTTGTGTGGGTGGTTGTGTGGGGAGTAAGGGATAAATAATAAGAGAAATTCTTCAATAACAAAAAAAAATTTTAAAAATAGTAACCTTTTTCCAGTTATTCAGAAACTATGACTTGAAAAGCCCACTTAGATTTGAAGGATTTCCTGGGATATGGAAGTGGCAGAATAGATAGGACTCACTGGAACCCAACTACATAAACTATTGTTTGCAACTGTTAGTAATTTCAGATGAAGGCATTTCCCTTAATTGTCCCAAGGAACTAGGCCCCTGCAAGGGAGCCTTTAAAACTGGAGAACGTTTTATGAGCTAAGAAGACTTTTGACACTTGGGAGAGCACTGGAGTTTGAGGTTGCATTTTGATGCATTCTCAGTATTCCCTCTTCTGTGGAGTAAGAAGGTAACTGATCAAGAGTGCTAACTCCAGGGAAAGCATTGACAAGTGTGCAGATGTCATCTCACTAGTAAATCAACTCAGAGATTGCATGATTTTGGTTCCTGGAATGTTTGCAAAGTCATTGAAATGGGCAGACCCGAAGACAGTTTTCTTCTACTGTCATCATAGTACTGGTAACAGTTTATATTTTTGATCTCACTTATCCCACCAACAACCTGGTGATATAGGTACTATTAAGATCTTTCCCTATTTACGGATAAGGAAACTGAGTCTGAGATTGTGATTTGTCAAGGGCAAATTGAGACAGAATTTAAATTCCGGTCTTCCCATTCTCTTTCCAGTACTCTACTGACTATGCTACCTAACTGTGTATCTGTTATACCTAAGGGGGAAAAATTTTTCCTTGCCCTCCTGTCTTACGTTTCATGCCCTGGATTCACCTAAACTGACCCCTTGCTCTTTGGAAGGAGTTGACCAGAAGCTGAGAATACTGGCATAGTATTCAGTATTGCTCTAAATATGAACTTAAGGGTGAGATCCTCATTCCCCTCATTCACTTCTCTAAAAGTAAAACTGATTTTTCTCTTCAATCACAAATTTTCCTTGAAACATCTTTTGGGGGAAAGCCCTGAAGTTGAGAACCAATATTATCACATCTAAGAGATATTGGAAAAGCAGGCCTCTAAACTGTTATGAGAAGATATCCCAGATTCCTTTATTTGTATCCCTTTATTGAATTGGCATGTTTAAATAATAGAATATGGTATGGTGCATCTTAATAACAAAGGATAATGTGGGTTATGAAGTAAGGCTTCAGTTTTAATAAAGAATAATCATATGACTTCCCTTTTCCCCTCATTAATTTTCTGTAGTGTTTGCTCAGCAAAATTCTTTCCCAGCATATGTGTGAAGGATTCTTCCTCTTTCTCCCTCCTCTCTTACCCATTATTTAATATGGGGACACTACTTCACTTAATTAAACATTGTGCCAATAAAAGCAAGACACTTGAAGGCAATGGTTTTTTATTTAACCACTTGCCATTCTCTAGTGTTTTCCCTTTTTCTCAAAATCTACTCTTTGGTACTGTAGTTTGCTGAAAGAAGATCCAAGTTTTTGTGACAAATAGAGCAGAAAATGGTTTAAACACAAGGAGATAAGAGAATAAGGAACTAAGCTGGGGACCAAAAAATAAACTGGAATCTTCCTCTATTCCCAAGTGCTTAATTAATTTATCTTTCCCTGTAGAATGGATTTTTTTTTTAAATTTTAAAACAGACTATCTAAATGGAGAAATCTAGGAAACTCTATTGATAGAGTAATATGTTATGGACTGAATCATAATCATATCTAGGGTGAAGGTTGGCTAGATCCATATGTAGAAAAACAAAAATATTTTTTTGTTTTGTTTGAGTGATAGAACAGTAGGGCTACTTAGGTCCCACCAAAACAATGTCACATATTATTTCATTCACTCCTGCATGCTTTTTAATATATATGTATACATATATATGCATATATATATATATATTTGCATATCTTAAATAGGAAATTTTACTTTCTGGTAATATGGCTCTTTTTGGAGGTAGGAAGACCTTTTTCAAAACAGAGTTTCTAGTTAGTTAACATTTTTAAAGCTCTCAGCTTAATTTCTGCCAATATTTGAAATTTCTAATACTTTTCACTGTCATTTAAAAAATGATATTGAATAAACTTGAAGAGTATTTTAGAGAGGTGACAATTTCTAATAAGTCATTCAATTAATCCTGTTATGTGCTAGACTGTTCTCAAGAAGCTTATTGATTTTGGGAGGCATACAGGTAGTGATAATATCCAAATTATTTACAAGGTAGCTATGAGATTGGTTGTTGTTGATTTGTTTTGTTTTGTTTTGGTGAGAATAAAGGCATTAGCAACTAGAGCAAACACTAGTGAGCTTGCTATATTCTAGGCATTAAGGACACCTAACCCAAAGGCACCAGAAATAAAGACAAGCACAGAGATAAGAATTAAAGTTATGAATGAGGAACAGTACAGTGGCTAGTTGAATTGGTAGAGAGAGAAACAGAGAGACATAGACAGAGATGGATTCAGAGACAGACGGGCTGATGGGAGAGATGGAGACAAATGGGCAGATGAAGATGGAGGCATATTATGGAAAAGGGAGAGAGATTTGAGGCAGAGATCAATTTGGAGGCTGTTTTAGTAGACCAAGAAAGGTGATCAGGATTTAAATTGGTGTAGAGGATGTATGAGTGGAAAGAAGGGGGTGATGAGTGTACTTTATTGATGTAACACTGGAGGAGTTTTAGGAATATGTGCACACATAGAGAATGCATTATTTGTTGTTGTACAATCACATCTGACTTTCTGTCTCTCTTTTTCTGTCTTGAGAGACTTCATGACCCATGGACCAAACGGCCATTGGGGTTTTCTTGGCAAAGATACTGGAGTGGTTTACCAATTTCTTCTCCAGTGGATTAAAGCAAACAGAAGTTTAATGACTTGTTCAGTCATACAACTAGTCAATTTGACTATTTGTCATATTTGAAGGCCATATGTGAACTCTCGTCTTCCTGACTCTTGGCCAGTGCTCTATTAATTGAGCAACTTAGCTGCCTTCCCCTTAACTCACTCTACCTTTTCTCTTACTTCTCTGCTTATTGATCATATCTCTTTTTATGTTAAAGCTCCTTTAGGCGAAGATTTGTTTTGATATTTTTGCTTTTGTATTCCCTACCCACCAGAACCTAGCATATTCCTTTGCACTTGGGAAAAGCCAAATAAGAATTTGGATATCCTTGAATATATATGTGGTAAGTTTTTGTGAGCAAAGGGCTATTCTTAAGATTACTCTTTTAATTATTTTCAAACTATACAAGAAGCCTATATTAAGATATCATTAGCTTCTCTTTTTTTCCTCGCCACTTGGTTGGAATAAGTGAAATCTTATAATTTTTTTTTTTTGCTTTTGTTCCAAAAGGATTTACTAAAAGAAGCAAATGAAAAGCAGATAGGAATGCTATTCTTCAGATTTTTTTTTTTTTTTGTATATCCATAACCTATGTAAAAATCTGAACATTGCCAATTTCTTTGCTAAGGATTGAAGAAGTATTTCTCAGCACTTGCTTTAAAAAAGAGAAGGAAAAAAACTGGGGAGATGGTAGGTCTTGTCTCTTTTATTGTGTCTAGTTAGCCCACAGGCTAAGCATAAATTGTTATAGTAGAGTGAGGAGCTTTGTTGTGACATGTTGCAGTATTCTGCTGATCTCATTTCATAATTAGTAGTTCATTCATGTTCTCCCTTACCTGCAAGGGAGAATTTTACTTACACACACACACACACACACACACACACACACACACACACACACACACACACAAATAAAAATATTAAAAAGTCTAGGGAACTGTGCTGAAAAGGGACATCTGGTACTAGTCAAATAATATCTCACATTTCTTGACTCTGGGATCAATAATGGCCAAAATGGTATTTAGAAAAATAAAACTTGGTATTTTGGCTTTAAGCTTATTAGTTGGGCCACATTGGTATAATTCACACCTTCAATCAGTCTTTTAAGCAGTTTCAATATGTCTCTTTCTTAGGTCCAAACTTTTAAATAGAAAGTTGTTTACTTTGAAAGTGATGTGATTTTTAGAAAAATAATATTTTTCTAATTAGAGAAGCCACAATCTAAGTATCATTACACATTGGATTGTAATGTAAAAATAACAATAAAAGCAGTCATGATTAAAAATAATGGCAACTAACATTTATATATGTATATATAACTTTATAGTTTGTAAAGTGCTTTTCAGATGTTATATCACATCTAACACTCTTATTCTACCTCTCATGTTTTAAATAAATTACAGATTCCAGAAACTTTGGCTCTTTCTCTTGAAGTTCATAATCTAAAATTTGTTAATTTTCATTTTGTGAATAGGTGTAATTGTTGTTCATTAAGAAATCGTAGGGTTAGCTGATCTCTAACGTTTCTTTGTCTTTTAAAAAGGCTGACTCTATAAAGGGAGAAGTAAGAAATATAGGGAAAGATTTTTCCCTTCTTGTTTGTTTTGGTTTCCTCTATTCCACAAAAAGAGAAATACAAAAGACTGAGGCTAGTTTTTTTTATGTTCCACTAAATACTGATATTTTCTTATACCTTCTGACTACAGTCCTTCAGGAGTATAACATCTATCTTTTTAAAGGTCATTTAATGAAAGCCGCCATTTGCAATTAATAATCCTTTGTGAATATTAGACATGCTATATACTTGTTAAACTACAGGATCTAACATAAGTATCCTGAAAAGCTAGTTAATGTTCCACAAAAATCCCCAAAAACCTTGACCTAATGCTGGGAATAAAACTTTAAAATTATGTTTATATCTTTCATGACTGACTTGTAACTTGTAACTCTTTACATTGTGGTTAGTATGGGATAGCTCTCTGCTTTATTTTGAATGTCAACCATCCCTCCAATATGATGTTCTTATGATGATAAATTCAGAGCTAGAAGGGACTAATATAGAAGGATCACCTAATATAACTCCATTTACAGAAGAATATATAAGGGTCTAGGGAATGCATAGGAGTTCTTAACCTGCTGTTTATGAACTTGGTTATTATTATTATTTTTAATATAACTATTTTAGCATAATTGATTTCCTTTATAAACCTATGTGTTTTATTTTATGCATTTAAATATATTCTGAGAAGAGATTTATAGGATTTACTAATTTGCCAAATGGATCATGACACACAAAAAAAGTTAGGAACACTTCAATTAAAGAATAATATTGGCCTTTAGGCCAAAAATGTCAGATATTTGTAGAACATAAGTTTCAAAATGTTTGTGCGTTATGGCATAAAAAATTATTAAATTGGCTTTCACTTAATATTTCAAAATGAATGTTTTATTGATACTCCCCTTTTAAAATATATTATTTTCCAATTATATAGCAATACAGCAAAATTATCCATTTCCTAGTTATAATAGTTTCTGCAGTTTTATAAACTCATGGTCCTTTACTTCTGCAAAGAATGGATAGAGGTGAATTTCCTCATTACTCCAAAAATAACCTTGACTATTATACAGTGTTAGGTTTTGTTGTTGTTCCTTGTATTGGTTCCTTATTAGTCCTTATATTTTCACCCACTTCTTTATTCTTTACAAACATTATTTCTTATATTTCATTGTATTCCTGTATCACCATTTCTTTTGCTGTTCCCTAATCAGTGACAATTACTCCATTTTCAGTTCTCTGCTACCTCAAAAAATGCGACTTGTGAATATTTTGGTATCTTTTTATTTGTATGGTATATGCTTACTAGGGGAATTTTGAAGTCAAAAAATAGGGAGATCTTAGTCATTTTCTTAGTTAAATCCAATACTACTCACAGTGCTTGGACCAATTTATAGCTCCACTCATAAGCTCTTAAATGTGCTAAAGTTTAGTCACATTTGAGCAGTGACTAAATTCATGTCTGCCAATTTGTTGTATGTGAGGTCAAACTTCAGAATAGTTTTGATTTACCTTTTTCCTATAATTAGTGAGTTGGAACAATCTATTATTGTTAATTATTTGGAATTATTTTGATCCTATCTTTTAACTACTTATCTCTTAGGGAATGACTCTTGGTCTTACATAATATTATTAGTTCTGTATATTTAATATCTTTTCTTGTTATTTTAATTTACATTTTTGTGGTCGTTGAATGTTCTCCTGTATCTACTCTCTTCAGTTGGCATTAGTCATTAGGCATACTCCTAAGTTTACCAGAATTGTATTGAGTTCTAAATTCTGTCCTTTCTTCCTTCTCTTATAGTACTGATCTATATCTGGCCACTGGATCCAGATGGCTCTGGACAGGAAAGTGAAGCAGGTGATCTTGTATACCCTCCATGAGATGCTAAGCAATCAGATATAGGTTATACATGTGCAATTTTGCAAAACATTTTCATATCAATCATTTTGTATAAGTAGACTTGAATAAAAGAAAAAAGACAGTGAAAGATAACATGCTTTAGTCTACATATGATCAATATCAGTTCTTTCTCTGGAGGAGGACAGTATGCTTCATAATTAGTCCTTTGGGATTGGCTTGGATCATTGAGAATAGTTGTCATTCACAGTTCTTTATCATACAGTATTGCTGTTACCATGTAAATTCTCCTGGTTCTGCTTACTTCACTAAGCATCAGTTCATGTAGGACTTTCCAGGTTTTTCTATAATCATTCTGCTTATCACTTCTAATAATACAATAATATTCCATTACAGTCACATACAGTAACTTGTTCAGCCACTCCCCAATTAATAGGCAGCTTCTCAATTTTCATTTCTTTGCCACCACAAAAAGAGCTGCTATTAAATATTTTTGTACTTGTAGATTATTTCGCCCTTATATGATATCTTTGGGATATAGACCTATTAGTGGTATTGCTGGATTAAAGGGTATAAAATTTTATAGTTCTATGGATACAGTTCCATATTGCTCTCCAGAATGTTGGATCACTTTACGACTCCACCAACACATCACTGTCCCAGTTTTTCCACATCCCCTTCAATGTCCAACATTTTCCTTTTTATTTTTTATTTTTTGGTCTTATTAACCATTCTTATAGGTGTGAGATGGTACCTGAGAGTTGTTTTAGGGTGCATTTATCTAATCAGTATTAATTTAGAGCTTTTCATATGATTATAGATAATTTTAATTTCTTCATCTAAAAACTGCCTTTTCATAATTTTTGACCATGTATCATTTAGGGAATAATGGATTTTTATAAATTTGATTGGGTTCTGTATCTATTTGAGAAATGAGGCTTTTATCAGAGATACTAGTTGCAAAATTTCCCCCCAGTTTTCTGCTTTCTTTATAATTTTGGTTGCATTGTTTTTGCTTGTGCAAAAACTTTTTAATAATCAAAATTATCTATTTTATATTTTGTAATGCTCTCTATCTTCTTGGTCCTAAATTCTTCCCTCATTCATAAATCTGATAGTAAACTTCCATACTCTCTTAATTTGCTTATGATCTTACCCTTTATGTGTAAATCATGTATCTATTTTGACCTCATCTTATTAATGTGTGAGATTTAGTTGATCCAGACTTAGTTTCAGCCATACTATTTTCCAGTTTTCCTAGTAATTTTAAAAAAAAACAAACAAATAATGAGTTTTTGTTCCAAAAGCTTGGATATTTAGGTTTATCATATATTAGATTACCATGGTCATTCGCTATAATATAATTTTTATTTAAATTTTTTCTACTGATCTACCAGTTATGGCTAGACCACCTTTCATTGATATCCTTGATATCCTTGAGCTTTTGCTTTTCCAGATAAATTTTATTATTTTTTTTCTGGCTCTATAAAATCATTTTTAAAAAATTGATAGGTATGGTGCTGAATATATAAATTAATTTATGTAGAATTGTCATTTTTATTGCTTTGGCTTGGCCTACCCATGAGTAATTGATAGTTTTCCATTTATTTTGCTTTATTTGTGTGAAGTGTTTTACCCTTGGGTTCTTTCAGTTTCTGAGTCTTGGCAGGTAGACTCCCAAATATTTTATATTGTCCACAATTACTTTAAATGGAATTTATCTTTCTATCTCTTGCTGCTGGATTTTGTTGGTAACATATAAAGATGCCGATTGTTTATGTGGGTTTGTTTAGTATCTGGAAACTTTGCTAAAATTGTTAAGAATTTTCTGTGGTTTTTTTAGTTGATTCTCTGGGATTTTCTACATATATCATCAGAGAGTGTAAACTTTATGAATACTTTACAAATGTTAGGTATTGTTGTTTGACTTTTTATTTACATCTATAATCTTCATAAATCTTGGAAATTAGTCCTTTATCAAAGATTTGCTGCAATGACCCTTCACCCCCACCAATTTGCAGGTTGTTTTGTTCTAGTTGTATTGATTTTTTTTTCTTGAAGTTTTTAATTTTTATAAATTAAAAATGCTCTACTTTATCTTTTAGAGTCTCTTAGAGTACTTGTTTGTTTTAGAAATCTTCTTGTAGCCAGAGTTTTTCCAAGTACTTTTTTTCATTCTCATGTAGTTTAGTGGTTTAATTTACATATATTTGAAGCACTCATATATATCCTTTTTCTATATGTGTTTCTACACACATGATTAAAAATTTCTTAAATACTGTAATGCCCCATCTGGCCTTGGGCTAGGGTTTGGTGAGGAACTTGGTTGGTGCCTTCTCTTGCCTCAAGAAAGGAGGGGAGAGAGGAAGAAAGTAACAGAGAAATTGTTGTTTAAATTCAGTTTGGACATGCAATTCAAATAAATTACACAAGTATTCATTATGCAATGAGCTTATGCAGAGACAAGTGCTTGGGTATTTAGCTGGAAAGGGCCAGAGGTAGAAGACAGTCATCATAACCAGAGGCTCATATAATGTCTGAAAAAAGATTGACAAAAGGTGAAGTCCAGGTGTTAATACTTCTGAGTTGAGTGCTGAGTGATGAAAAAGGAGGCAGATAGTTTATTAGGAGGTACCTGAGCCATTCACTAATCCAAGATCAAATCTGAATGTTTAACCCAGCCTATTATTCTGTATTATCTTGGGGGGAGGAGGGGAGGAAAGGAAGGGGAAAACCTGTTTGTTGTCCTCCTTAACTTTTATAGAATCTATAGGTAGTAGGTTTACCAAGAACCTTGTTGGGTAGAGTTTTCTCTGCACTATTGTCCCCCCTTATTCTCCAAGGAATTCATAGCATTGTAAACAAAATGTCATGGGACATAGGTCTACCTAAGTAATTTATTTTAACATTAATGATGGTGTTGATGCTTAGAAAAGTTCTTTATGGGGCAGCTAGTTGGTGCAATGGATAGAACACTAGCCCTGAAGTCAAGACCTGAGTTCAAATATGACCTCAGACATGTAACACTTCCTAGCTATGTGACCTTGGGCAAGTCATGTAACCCCAATTGCTTCAGCAAGGGGGGGGGGGAAGAAAATTTCCTTACTATATAAGTGCATCTTTTCAATTAAGGATACTACAGAAATAGCACTGTACAATGAAGTTTGTCAATGTGTACTGTATTCATAATATATTTCATTTCTGTGAAATTCATTTACTAAAGGAGTACTCATAGCCTACTGTTAACTACTAGAGTCTTAGCTTTTCTAGATTTATGTTACTGAGAAGGTAGGGGAAATGAATTTTAGGAGCTTAAATTGATTATAGGATATGTTAACTTTCATGATGTAACAGCCAGTTGTAGAAGAATTCTTTAAGAACTCTGGATTTGGAACCAATACGTAGGTTTGTTTCAGAGCTCTGCAGTTGAATGGCTCTAGGCTTTGGACAAATCACTTGACATCTTATTATGATAGGTTCTTTTATGGAAAGACTATTTGTGTTCTCTGCTTCATAGAGCTATTGGAAAACTCAGGTGAGATAAAAAACATGAGTTGGTTCAATTGTTATGTGATAAAGAAATGGCGATTATTTTTGTTGCTGTTATTACTCGAAATGAACTCCTTCATTTCTTTGTGCTCTCTCTTTCCTTTGCCTCCAGGATGGTTCATTGGGAAACATTGATGACCTAGCACAACAATATGCGGATTACTATAATACCTGTTTTACTGATGTATGTGAAAGAATGGAAGAGCTGCGGAAACGAAGGGTTTCTCAAGACCTTGATTTGGTGAGTGAGGTGGTACAACTAAATTCTTTTGTTGTTAATTTAATAGTATTTTTACTTTTGCAATGATAATATTCATTTTTAAAAATGCTTTTGAGTTTCAAATTTTTCTTTCTCCCTTCCTACCCCTTCTTCAAGATGGCAAGTATTTTGATATAGGTTACACATGTGTAATCATGTAAAATATATTTCCTCATTAGTCATGTTGTTTTTGTTTTTGTTTTTTTCCTAAGGTTAAGTGACTTGCCCAGGGTCTCACAGCTAGGGAGTGTTAAGTGACTGAGACCAAATTTGAACTTAGGTCCTCCTTACTTCAAGGCTGGTGCCCTATCCACTGTGCCACCTAGCTGCCCCCACATTAGTCATGTTGTGAAAGAAGAAACAACAAAAGGGGGAAAAACTTGAAAACTAACCCCCAAAAGTGAAAATAATATTCTTCAATCTGCATTAAGACTCCATCCGTTCTTTCTCTAGATGTGGATAGCATTTTCCATCATTAGTTTTTTTTTTGTTGTTGTTCTTTTTTTGTTTTTTTTAAATTGCCTTGGATCATTGCACTGCTGAGAGGAGCTAAATCAGTCATAGCTGATCATCACCCAGTGTTACTATTACTATGTACCATGTTCTCCTGGTTCTGCTCATTTTACTTGGTATCGGTTCATGTAAGTTTTTCTAGGTTTTTTTAGAATCTACCTGCTCATCATTTCTTATAGATTAATGTATTCCATTGCATTCATATAACACAATTTGTTCTACCATTCCCTAGCTGATAGACATTACGTCGATTTCCAGTTCTTTGCTATCACAAAAAGATTTATTACACATATTTTTTATAAAAAGGTCCTTTTCCCTTTTTTTATGATGTCTTTGGATTAAATAACTACTAGTGGTATTGCTAGATCAAAGAGTATGCACAGTACAACTAATTCCTTATTTGCTATTGTGGTGGATTCCTTTTGCAGCTCATAACCTCTATTTGATAGTGATTTACTGTAGGCCCCCATTTAAGGAGCTTGTGTTTTTTAATTAAATTTTAAAGGATCAACTCAGGTTTTGTAGGGATATAAATTGAATAAATTACTCTGGAATAGAAATTAGTTCATACCCCTTAAGCTAATGTTCATTATATAAAATATTAACAATTCCATTAGCACTTTAAACTACAAATTTCTCATTTTTACTCTCCAAAAATGCTTTAGAATAGAAAGTTTAGAATCACAGTATTTAAGCTGGAAAAGACTTTAAATCTCATTTCCAATACCTAAATTTTATAGATGAAGAAACCTAGATCTGAAGAAATCAGGTGATTTTGTTCAAAGAAACATAGGTAGTTAGAAGCAGAGCCTCATCCTAGAAAAGATGGGCAAAAGATAATTCAATAAAAATAAATTGTTGGATTATTAAGTTGGTTGCTCCTTTATCTACATAGAGAAAGGCTGTGTTGTATCATAGAATCCAGAAGTCAGTGAATAAACAATTTTAAAATTGTTGCTAGACCTTGGGTTCAGGAAAGGTCTTGATTCAGATCTTGCCTCTGATATTAGCTGTATAACCATGAACAAATCATACAGTCTTTTAAGTCTCAGGGTCCTTGGCAGTAAAATCAAATCATAATGGCACCTATGTTGTAGAGTACATTGAAATAATGTGTGTAAAAGTGTTTTTGCCAAACATTATTATTTATATTATTTGTTATATTTACATTTATATTACTTATCCTTTAATCTATACTACTTTACATGTTTTGAGGTTAGTTGTGATAATAAGTAACTGGAATTTTTTTTTTTTTTTTTTTTGCTGAGGCAAAGTTAAGTGATTTTCCCAGTGTCACACAGTAGGAAGTGTTAAGTGTCTAAGTTCAGATTTGAACTCAGGCTCTCCTGAATTCAGGGCTGATGCTCTACCACTATGCCACCTAGCTGCCCCAGGAATTTTTTTTTTTTAATGTCAACTTGTTAATTTTTCTAATAAAACATTATACCTTAAATATAGTCAAATAAAGTTTTCTTGGATCTAGACTAAAGTTATTTCAGAATTGTCAGTTATAAATTGATTCTTCTTACTTTCATTCACAGCTTTAATAGCTATCTAGGCAGTCATATTTTAATAGAATAAGTTTTTTCTATCCTTAGAAGCATCTAGTGGAAGTTAAAATATGTTTGTGTTTGGAGCATGACCCTATAGTACCGAGCAGCTATTGCCCAAGGGGTTTCTTTCCTACTGACTTTGTTTTATAGCATGTGTGAAAGATGAAGTCCATTCTTCCTTTTAAGAATGTAACCTCATGTGGCAAAAGACTTCTGTGCTTGTTAAAATTACATAGTGCCTTCTATTGGGGGCATTTTTAATGAGAAAATATTTCTTCTTTTGGTTAGCTTGGAGCTGCATTATAACTTAAGTATTGATTGTATTAAAAAAAAATCTTTAATGTTGTTGATTTAAACCTCAAAGATTATCTGGAGGCTTCATTGAACATGCCCCCAGAGTAAAAAACTTTTTCTATGAATTTGTGAATGGAGCAGCATTTTTTTTAAAATAACATTGAAACATGATTCTTAAAATTACATAATTACTTGTCCAGATAAGAGTTGGGTATAATGCAGTCATCTCCACAGTGTTAGGGAATTTTAGAAGACAGCTTCTGTTCAGAATAACGAAGCATGCCTTATGATGGGAAGGAACTCAATTCCATTTAGACAGATGGGTCTAATTTGGTGTGCTCTGTTCCAGAGCTGCAAAAGACAGTCTGGGGAAAAAAACCACATGAGCTTAATTAGTTCACATCAAAGGTGCAAGAACTTGGTGGTGGGTTAAATTGATGGGAGCTAATTTGAGCCAGACTTGTGATTCAACTGTTCATCCTCCCAACTGTACTTTTAGTTAGGAAAGCAACTCCGTCAAACTGGCATCTTGGAACTCAGGCTCTGTTTTGTGCAATCCAATCAGTCTGGTTAAGTTGCCAAGACAAAGGGGAGGTCTCTCATCTCCGTAACCACCTTCCAGTTTGCTTTTTCAGCTTCATATGTCATTTTGAATAATGAGGATTCTAGGAATTTATCTGAAGCATTCTTTGTAGTTATCAGTTACTCAGGTTGTATCTGGGAGTTACAACGCTTTTGTTTGATGGATCAGAAGACAGAGATCTGAAGCCATTATTGAGGTTTCCAAGGCTACCCATTCATTTGATAACAGAACTACTGGATTGCATCCAACATTGGATCTTAGCACTGCCACTACTTAAAAAGATAGAAAATATCTACTTTTGAATACTCAGAAGTTTACAAACACAAATTATTTCAGACCTCTTGAAAATACAAATTTAAGAAAAAATTGCAAATTTTTTTCTATTTCTTGATGAAGGAAACATTAATAGTGTATTCTATGTTATAGGCACAAGCTTGCCAGAAATTTTTAAAAATTAATTTATGATCATTTAACATCTAAGCCTTTTCTGCTTAGAGGAATGTTTTAACTGCTAGTTCCCTCATGTCCCCAGACAGGCCTCTAATGCAAGGCATTTTAAAGTCCAAATAAATGGGATTCTTGAACAATAAATATTTCACAATATAATAAAACAAAGTTAGTGAACTCGGGGTAAGGTAAAAGTTTGGCAAATAGTTTGCCTCATCAAATAGAAAAGTAGTAATTTAAATTTTGGCACACCTTTATAGGAGTAATGTTTTCCTAAAAATCAGTTGATTCTTCTTTGACCACTTGTTTCAGGGATTTTCCTTTTCTCCCTACCTTTTCTTAATTGATATAATCAAAGAAACTTCTTATTTTACTTAGTTTAATTAAAACCTGAATGTAATTATTACAGAATTGATACAGAAAATGGTTTCTATTTTAGATTAATCCAAAGTCTTCAGACCAGGAAAATGATGTTTAATCTTTCTAAAAGGAGGACTGGGGATTTGGGGTCACTTTATCTGGTTCCATTTTACATAGTTTCTCCCCTCCCTCCCACCTCTTAGGAACCCAAAGCATTTCTTTCTTTCTTTTTTTTTTTTAATTAAAGCTTTTTATTTGCATAACATATGTATGGGTAGTTCCTCAACATTGATCCTTACAAAGCCTTCCATTACAAATTTTCCCCCTAGCCCCCTCCCCTCCCCTAGATGGCAGGAAGTCCACTACATGTTAATTATATTAAAATACATGACAAGTCGAATATATGTATACATATTTCCATACTCAT
>JAJPUD010000811.1:343085-356505 GCA_023553655.1 Myrmecobius fasciatus
TGACAAGTCGAATATATGTATACATATTTCCATACTTATCTTGCTGTGCAAGAACAATCGTATCTACATGAACAAGAAATATCTGAGAAAGGAAACCCAATGTAAGTAAACATCCATAGAGACCATGAAAATGTTATGTTGTGGTCCACATTTCATATTCTTCTCTCTGGGTGTATATGGCTTTCTTCACTGAACAATTGGAACTGGTTTGAGACATTTCATTGTTGAAGAGAGCCATGTCCATCAGAACTTATCATTATATAATATTATTGTTGCTGTGTATATTGATCTCCTGTTCTGCTCGTTTCACTCAGCATCAGTTCATGCAAGTCTCTCCAAGCCTCTCTGAAATCATCCTGCTGGTTGTTTCTTACAGAACAATAATATTCCATAACATTCATATACCATAATTTATTCAGCCACTCTCCAATTGATGGGCATACATTCAGTTTCCAGTTTCTAGCCACTACAAAAAGGGCTGCCACAAACATTCTTGCACATGAGGGTGCTTTTCCTTCCTTTAAGATGTCTTTGGGATATAAGCCCAATAGAAACACTGCGGGGTCAAAGAGTATGCACAGTTTGATAACTTTTTGAGGATAGCTCCAAATTGCTCTCCAGAATGGCTGGATCTGTTCACAGTTCCACCAACAACGTATTAGTGTCCCAGCTTTCCCATATTCCCTCCAGCATTCATCATTATCTTTTCCTGTCATCTTAGCCAATCTGACAGGTGTGTAGTGGTACCTCAGAGTTGTCTTAATTTACATTTCTCTGATCAATAGTGATTTGGAGCACGTTTTCATATGACTAGAAATGGTTTTAATTTCATCATCTGAAAATCGTCTATTCATATCCTTGACCATTTATCTATTGTAGAGTGGCTTGAATTCTTATAAATATGAGACAATTCTCTATATATTTTAGAAATGATGTCTTTATCCGAACTCTTAAATGTAAAGATGATTTCCCAATTTGATGCTTCCCTCCTAATCTTGTCTGCATTAGTTTTGTTTGTACAGAAACTTTCTAACTTAATATAATCAAAATTATCTATCTGGTGTTCAATTAAGAATTCAAGATCTTCTTTGGACATAAATTTATTCCATCTCCACAGGTCTGAGAGGTAAACTATCCTATGTTCCTCTAATTTGCTTACAATATCATTCTTTCTATCTAGACCATGAACCCATTTAGAGCTTATCTTGGTATGTGGTGTTAGGTGTGGGTCAGGCCCTAATTTCTTCCATATAGTTTCCAATTTTCCCAGCAGTTTTTGCTGAATAGTGAGTACTTATCCCAAAAGCTGGGGTCTTTGGAACCCAAAGCATTTCATAGATAAAAAATGTTTGTAGCATCACTGATTTTGGTCTAGAAGGAACATTTATTGAGTCTGACCCTCTCTATCCTTACTTTATAGATGAGGAACCTAAGACCAAGAGAGTTAAATCTCATGGATCTGATCTAATAAAAGGGTTTTAGAATTTCCCTTTTTATAACTCTGATTCATGACATTTATATTTCTCTGATGATAGTCCAACTTAGTGGTGTGCAGTAATATGCAGATGCTAGTGCCTGGTTTTAAATAAATAAAAGAGAAACATTATCACTTAGACTCAATTACTTATTAACTAGAGAAGAAGTGGCACTTTTGCCATTATTATCCAGTATATAAAGTACCTTCATTTAATTGTTTGGGGAAAAGTTTTGATAAGTGCATCACACATTTTTCTTACTAATTAACTTTCTGGATTGGTTGCACAACTTAGTGCTATTCTGGTGTAGTTGCTTTGACTCAGAGACAAAATATTGGATCCAATGGCTTCAGAGCCAGATATTTTACATGGTGGCAAATGTAGGTACAGATGGGTAAAAAAGAAATACAATAACATAAAGAGACATTATTTTTCACAATTATAGTGTTGGCTAGGATTTTTACTTAGTCTTCAAATGGACCCTAATGCCTTTTTGAATTTGGAGTTAGGCCTTTGCTTGGGCTGAGCATTAAAGCATTAGTATTTGTGAACAACAGGGGAGTCCCCCACGTTCCTCAATATTTGGCTCATCCTCATGCACCATGTGTTTTTTTGGCTGAGAAAAAAACCACAATCAGAAATGGTGACAGTTTTCCAAGTCCATAATGGACCCATCTCTGGTGATATTAAGTGTGACATCTGTCAAAGTGACATTGGCCAAAAAAGGGACTCCCAAAAGGAGCTTTCTTATTACTGACTATTTTCTGCTTCCTCTGAATCTTTGACATGGAATTGGTTTGGTGTCTAGCAGAAACAAGTTTGAATGGCTGTCATATGAGCATCATGGCAATGATGTACACCTAGGGTCTACAAGCTTCATTCTTCTTCCTCTTATACACCCTTCACAAGCCAAGTCACTGTTGCATTTTGATTCTGGGCTTATTCATTTGTATTTCCAAAATGGAAAGATATCCTTTGAGAAGGCCACTGAGTTGTTCTTTAGGTCCTGTAAAAGTATGAAACAACATTTAGTTAGAAGATATGTTTAAATAAGAAATACAAAACCACATTAGACGGCCTGTTAGACAGTATAGCACTTAGGTAATTGAAGTTTCATTCATGCAGTAGATGTGTACTGAATACTTTTTATCTGTTAGACACTGGCTAAATACTGTGAAGGAAAGAGGTACAAAGTAGAAAAAAAGTATTTCTGCTTTCAAAGAGCTAGAATGGATGAAAAGAAATGAAAAGTGTAGCAGAGGTACACTTAGCAAATAGACAAGAGATGAACAAAAAATTAGAGAATGTACAGGAGGGGAAATCACTTTTGGTGAAAGAAATGAGGGAAAGATTCATGGTAAGGGGCATATTTAAACTAGGTTCTGATTAAATCTTTTTTTGGTGAAGATATGATTTCAAAGGATGGCTAGGTAGTACAGTAAATAGAATGCCTGGCCTGGAGTCAAGAAGACTTACCTTATTGAGTTCAAATCTGACCTCAGCACTTGCTAGCAGTGTGACCCTTATGTTTGTCTTATTTCCTCATTTGTAAAATGAGCTAGAGAAGGAAATGGCAGACTATTCCAGTAACTTTGCTGATAAAAACAGTAAATAGGGCCACAAAGAGTTGGATGAGCTTGATTGAATGACAGCAAATAATTTCAATAAGCCATACTGGTAGAGGCAAGAGCATGGATGTGAGAAATCATGGTATATGTTCTGCCAATTTGAGTTATCTAATTTGGTTGAAACATGAGAGTATGCAAAGGGGACCAGTGTAAGATAAAGCTTTAAAAACAGGCTGGGATCATATTATGGAAAGTTTTCAATACTAAGTTAAAGAGTGTTGATTTTATTCTATGGATAATAAGAATTCATTGAATATTGTTCATAGGAGCCTGATGGGATTCGAATAGGGCACCAGGAAAATAAATTTCATAGTGTTGTGCAAGGATTGATTTTAAGTAGCTCTGAAGTCACTTTGGGCACATTACAAGTTCAGTAATAACTTCAGAAAGATCCACGTGTGTTTTGCTCACTAGCGTAGAAAATAATTCCCCCACATCTTTGGATTATGAAAGCCCATGAAACAAAACCAAAATCATCTTTATGGTGGCCCAGTTTTTGATGATGAGCCTCTCAAGACATAGCTAGGCTACCTGATCCTTAGATGATAATTTGCTTGTATTGGAGACTTTCTATTTGGAAGGACTTGTCAGGGCTTGCACTTAAATGACATGGGCTTTGGAAACACAGGAGAAACTCCATTACATGATTGAAAAAGGACTTTAGCAATGGAACATATGATGTAGCCTATGTAAATGTTATATAAGAAACTCACATTACCTTAGCTTTTCTCTTTAACGTGTTATTTTATTAATGACATTAAAAAACTAATATTCTTTTTTATTTGAGAATATTTTTTTATTTCAGAATATTCTCTTTTGATTGAAATCAATTTACAAGGAAAAAATGGATATTTTCTTATTCAAGTTAGAATAATTAAATCTGGACCTTGCTTTCTGAGGCATTATTAGACTCTATTAGAAAGTCACTGAAAATAGCTAGTTTTCCTTTTCCTTTCTCCCTTTTCCCCTCTCCCCTCCCCCTGAGTGTTTCTAATTTGCTATAAATGTGAAGTGTGTAGACAGCAGGGTTTGTGCTAATCCTTGACTGTTCAAGAGGCTCAGATACACAAATAAATAATTGCTATTGCCTGCCTCAGCCTACAGTCTCTTCCCCCCCCCCCCCCTTGCTTTTGAAAGATCATTGAACTTTGACTGAGGGTGATGATAGCAAAATTATCACATAGAAAAGCTTTCCATTGTATTGATCTTGGTACCTCATTCTTTATTAGTATTTTCTCAAATTGTTCACATTTTTGTTTTAATACTGGAGAGTATATGGGTGTAGATTGTTTTTCAAATTATCTTGAGTGTGAATGTTCTTCTGTTTGATTGTTGCTTTCATGTGTGTGTGTGTGTATGTGTGTGTGTGTGTGTGTGTGTGTGTGTGTGGTGATGGTGATGGTTCTTAACTTTTCAAAAAACTTCCTTTTTGGTGTCTTATGGATTTTCAGATTGGTCCTTAACAGTAAGTATCTGATAGGGATTCTGAGCTTTGGCCTGCTGTGGCCTGCCATTTGAACATAAGACAAATGAATCCTCTGTAACACTCACTGTAGAGCTTGCCAGATGCTAATAAGTTTCTGTGCTTAGCCCCCTTCTGACAATGCAACACTTGTAATTAAATGCCTGATCCAAACTTATTCAGCACTTCTGTACATCCCACTGCCATCAACACATAAAGAAATAGATCATTTTGCCACCTAATTTTATGACATGATGCTCTCATATTCAGTATCATTCTTCTTATTCTGCCTTTTAATTTAGTAAGAATTTTTCTTTGAACCTGACATGCATTTCAATGTGCTTTCTCTCTGCTGTGAGGAGGACCTGCAGAGACTGACTGCATAATTAAAGAAACCAACAAATTAGGTCTGTGTGTGAAATGTGGGGTATAATATCCTGAGAGTTGGGAAGATCTTCAAATTATAAAAATATTGATGAACAGCTTCAATAGTGTTTCTGTAGTTTATTCCTGTACCTGGCTACTATGAAAATGACTTAATTTTTGTCTTGGGGAAAATTATCCAGTTAATTTTGTTTTGCATATTGTTATGTGCTTAGAAAGACAAATAATTATAGTTGTACTGCTTGAAAAATAGGTATCTGCCAAAGATAAATGTGTTTGCTTTGTTTTTTTCATATTGCATATTAGAGTTATAACTTGGCCATGCTCATAGTGAGTATGTGTTAGAAGTAGTATTTGAACCCAGTTCCTATGCTTTTTCTAGTGCATCTAGAAAACCATTATGAGCAAAAGAACCACTCAATCAGTGCAGAGAATTCCCAGACTTCTTCAAAATGGCCCCAGACAGTATGATTTTTTTGTTTATTTTTGTTTTCTTTTTATACTTTTTATGTCTTGCTATCAGCACCCTCTCTCTCCCTTCCTCCTTCCTTCCTTCCCTCCCTCTCTCTTTCTCTCTCTTTCTCTCTCTCTCTCTCTCGGTTAGGTAATATGCTTTCTCATAATAAAAATAGTAAAAGCTAGACTTTATATAATATTTTTTCAGGTTTGGAAAGGATTTCATATATGTTAACTCATTTGATACATTTTGTTTAGGTGCTGATATCTCTATTTTATAAAGAGAATGAGGTTAAGTGAATTTACTAGCGTCATACAGCTAGTATGTGTCAAAAAAAGCATTTAGGATTTAAAACTGAAGGAGAATTTAGAAATAAACTAATCCTACATTTCCCTTTATAGCTGAAGAAATAAAAGCCCGGAGAGATTAATTGTTATAAACACATTTACCAGGTAATAAGGAGCAGAGAAGGGTTTCTGACATTCAAAATCTTTTCCCATTATATAACTAAGTGAGAGCGTAATAGTAAGGATTGGGCTAACATCAAGGCTACATATCAGGAACTACTCTTTTTTTTCTTTTTTTCTTTATTAAAGCTTTTTATTTGCAAAACATATGTATGGGTAATTCTTCAACCAGGAATTACTCTTAAACAGTTTTATTATCTTTATGCCTAATTGCTACAGTTATCACCCATCATCAAGTACCAGCCCATGCTTCTAAAAACTTTTGCAAGCTCTTTCCTCTGATTCTATTCTTGTAACAAATTTTATCTCCTGTTTAAATGTCTAACAATTAGTGATCGTTTAGAACTGAATGTTTTCTTATAAATGATTTAGCTTTGAGACTAATTCCCTATTTCATCTTTCCATCCTCTTTCCCCTAACCCTATATAGATACCCTGCAACCATTAAAAATGTGGTGGAGGAAGAAATGCCACTTAGGAAAAAAGCACCATAACTGGGGGGGGGGGGGAAAGTGCTGGATTCAAATTCTGATTTTGATTGATTAATTATGTGACCCTGACCTTGGCAAAAACACTTCACCGCTACAAAATCCTCATCTATAAAATAAGGGGGGGGGGAGATTGTTGATTAAAAGATCCATGAGATCCTTTTTAATTCTAAATGCTACAATAAATTTCAGTGAATATTTCTACAGTTACACTACCATTTGAAAATAGGAACTCTTACTTAAACAAGATGCCAACTGTGTTTTGGATTCCTTCTCTTTGTGTTGATATGGTCATTTTGTCAAATGATCATATGAGAAAAAAGACAGGTTGGCTTGTGATGAGGATGAAAGATAATTAATGAACAGCCAATGTGCTCTGCTTTGTTTGTAGTATTAGGAGATAATGAGGAAGATTGTTATAGAAATTAAATTATGGATTTTTCTTTTACATTTCTATTACAAAATTATTTTTTCTTGTCTTTCTCAAGCCAAAATCCTTACTTACTAATTTTTGACATTCATTTAATATTTTTTTAAACTGCTGGATTCTACCTTCCTGCCCTTCCTCTCCCATTCATTGAGAAAGAAATAAAGATGTTATCAATTATACATGAGAAGTCATGGAAAAAAATGTTTTCCACTTTAACCATGTTCCCATCCCATTCTTTACCCACTCCAAACACAAAAGCAAAATAAATAAATAAATAAATAAAAAATTAAGTGAAAAAAATTTTCTGGAGTTACATGGCATTTTTTAAAAGTTCTTTAGAATTGTCTTGGGTCACTATATTATTCAAAATATCTAAGACATTCAAAGCTTATCAGAGTATATATTGTCATTACTGTGTGCATTCTTCTAGTTCTGCTCACTTTGAATCATTTCATATGTCTTCCCAAGTTTTTCTGAAACCATCTTGCTTACCATTTCTTATAACACAATAGGATTCCATCACAATCTTCAACCATTTCTAGCTGATGGACATCTTTTCAATTTCTAATTATTTGCCACCACAAAAAGAATTGCTATAAAAAAGTATGTGTGTGTGTGTGTGTGTGTGTGTGTGCGTGTGTGTGTGCGCATGTGTGTATCCTTTTCCTTTTCCTTTAAAAAAAAAAACTCTTTGGTTGGGTAGACAGTTTTAAAGTCTTGTGGGTATAGTTCCAAATCATTCCTTAGAATGGTGAGACCAATTCACAATTCTACCAACAATGCGTTGTGTCCCAATTTTTCCACAACCCCTCCAACATCTGTCATTTTCCTTTAATGTCATGGAACCAATTTGACTGGTGTGAGGTAGGATCTCAGAGTTATCTTAATTTGAATTTCTCTAATGCATAATTATTTAGAGCATTTTCCCATGTCATTATACGTATCTTTGATTTCTTCTTCTGAAAACTGCTTAGGAAATCATAAAGGAGGGAAAAAGACCTACATGTAGCAGCTTTTTTTGTGATGGCAAAGAATTAGAAAATGGGTAGATGCCCGTCAATTGGGAAATGACTGAATAAATTATCGTATATGAAAGTAATGGAATATTATTGTTCTATAAAAAATGATAAACAAACTGATTTTAGAAAGACTTGGAAAAATTTACATGAACTGATCCTGAGTGAAACAGACAAAACCAGGAATGCATTGTACACAGTAATAACGAGATTGTGCAATGATCAACTATGAAAGACATGGTTCTTTTTAGTGATTCAGTGATCCAAGACAATCCTAACAGACTTTGGATGGAAAAACAACTATCTGCATCTGAAGAGAGAACTATGGAGACTGAATGTAAATCAACTCATGCTATGTTCATTTTCCCCCCCTTTTTCTTCTGTTCTTTGTTTTTGTTTTGTCCTCTCATAGTTTTTCCCTTTGTCTCTCAACATGATTCATAAGGAAATGTGTTTTAAAAAAATGAATGTACATGTATAACCAGGAAAAAAAAAGAACTGAAAATTGCTCGACTATTTATTAACTGGGGAATGACTTGTATTTTTTAAAAATTTGGCTGAGTTCTTTTTATAGTTGAGAAATGAGACTTTTATCAGAGAAACTTGCAGTAAAAACTTTCTCCCCAGTATTCTGCCTTCCATGATTTTATTTGATTATTGTAGGATGCTATTTGTTAACTTTGGCCTTTTCTAATCTATCCCTAACTGCTATAAGAATGGATGGGACTGAAGTGAATATGATAGGGTCTTGGAAAAATGTAGTTCAATGTTCTTCTGCCTTAGATGTTATCCACAAATTGCATCTAGTTCTAGAAGCCTTAGAAAGCTTATATCTGAATAGTGAGCCAGAAAGTTAAAATTTCTAAAAAAAAAAAAAAAAAAAAAAAAAACAAAATCAAACTAAACCAAACCAAACAACAACCAAAAAAAAAAAAAAAAAAAAAAAAAAAAAAAAACCTACAACAGCAATAACAAAAATGACATTGATTTTCAGATTAGGAAATAAACTATTTTTTGTTTTGGCTTCTGTAAGGCTTGTGTGAAAAATAGCTTTCACTAGGAATGGCTTAGGTAGAGCCTTCCTAAAAGATGTTCAGTTCTGAGCATTTGCAAAGACATCAATCTCATGGACCACAGAAGAGCTGATGGGATTTAATCAAAAATAAATCAAGAGCAAGTCCCAACCAAACTGGAAGCACATCATGAATATTCGTGAACATCTGGGTGTTTGTG
Organism: Myrmecobius fasciatus; assembly: GCA_023553655.1. Classification (NCBI taxonomy): domain Eukaryota; kingdom Metazoa; phylum Chordata; class Mammalia; order Dasyuromorphia; family Myrmecobiidae; genus Myrmecobius; species Myrmecobius fasciatus. Next base: position 352,125 of record JAJPUD010000811.1, read on the forward strand.
TATATGATTTTTTTTTCCTTTTGATACAGACAAGGATTCTTAACAAAGATGCCAAAAGGAAGACAAATTTCCATCTGTGATATCAAAGAGTTGTTTTCTTTTGTTTCTTTGTGTATGTCCTTTCTCCTCAGGGTGTAAGTTTTTTTATCTCTACAGATTTTTCTTTGATCTCTTTGATCTCTTTGTTTCTATTTGGTGTTTTATCTGATTTCTTCATTGGATTCAGTAACTCAAATGAAGAATAAACTTCCCTTAAAGAGAAAGTGATCCTTTTTTTGTCTTATTCAACAGAAGCTTTTTATTCTAAATTAATTTTTTTACCTGAGAGAAGAGTTATTATTATTAATTGAGGTATTCTTAGTATAGCTTTATCATACAATAATATGTCTTTCATTACTCCAATTTTTCCATTTAAACAAAGATCCATCTTTTTAATACCATTATTCCTTCAGTGATGCTATATGAGAGTAAAACACTGGAGAATTAAAAATTATTATGTCAAAAAGGGCAAAATAGGTGTGGTCAGAACAATATATAACCAGTGATGAACTATGAAGAGTAGGAGTAGATAGATTATCAAGGAAATACATGACAAGAAAAGAAGATGAGCTGGTCATGTGGTCAAGGTAATACATGACAGTTAAAGTGCTCCACTGGAACTTTGTCAATTCTGGGAGAAAATGAGGAATAACTTGCTTGTTGTTGGATGAACAACCTGTGGTAAATTTATGGGAAGATATAAGCAAGAGTCGTGTGGGTTGAGTAGACAAGGATAGATTTCATTCTCATTTGTAATGGAAAACTCAAAAATTGATGTCACCATAGAGTTATTTGAGACTAGTGCTGTTCTCATTTGAAATTAACTCTTTGACATATTTATCTATCTTAAAGTATAGCCAAGATCTGAGAAGAAAATTAAATAGACCTAACCTGCCTAAATAGATGCTCCCAAATTTAAAATCAAAAGCTAATAATCTAATACTAGGAAAACAGTGGGTGGTTCTTCCTTATTATAGCTAATTTATCCTTAATTTGCACACTGTTTTAACAAGTATGTCATTTGGTTTCCATGCCAACAGCATTTTACAAATAGCAAATTAGAAATAAGAAGTCATCTTGGTTTCAAAGTCAGATATCTATCCACTGTACCAAGTGCTTTTCCTAAAAATTATTTTTTTCTATTATTATGCATTCCCTCTTAATGTAATTCAGATCCTGATAATGCTTATTTTCAGGTATTTAGATATACGGATTTCTCTTCTCTGAAATGGATGATGCTCATGATGCCCAGTACAGAATTTGCACATAAATACTTGGTAAAATCATTAATTATAATTGAATATCTTTTAAAAATAATTGATAATTTTTACATTTACATAATCTTCATTTATAAACACATCCTTTCCCCCTTATTCTCCAATAAGACAGCCCATGTAGCAACGAATAAAAAAGTAAGGGTGGGGAGAGAAGGCTCAACATACCAACTAAGACAATATATGCTGTATAACCTGCCCATAATCTCCCATCCCTTCAAATAAGGGGAAGAGGTAGATTTTCCTCTTTTCTTTGGCATTAAGCCTTAATCATTAGTACAATTTTGCCTTTGCTTTTTTTTTCCTCTTTACTTTGTTGCAGGTATTTTATATTTTGTTTACCTGCTTCTGCTTACTTCATTTTGCATCAGTTCATGTATGTCTTCTTATGCTATTTTGTGTTCTTTATATTATTGATAGGTTTGTCTAATGGTAACAGTTTCTAGCCCTGTGCCATAAGAATGATAGAATGTCTTAATGCTTACCCAGAAAGAGCAACTAGGTTGAAAAAATAGGATTAAAAAACCCAGAAGTTTCTGCAAGACATTACTTTTTCCTTTCTGAGCCTCAGTTTCTTCAACTCTTAAAGGAGTTAGACTAATTCATATCTAAAATTCCTTAGGATTCTAAATCAATACTATTAAACTGCAATGACTTGAAGGAAAAACATCTTTATTGTGGATTGGAATTAAAGGCTTTATAAGTAAACAGTTATTGATACATATAGGCTACACTAATTTGGGGTAGGAAAAATGTTCTTTAAATCTCTCTTGAAAATTAAATAAACCTTTCCCCTACTCCTACCCCATTATGTAGTTTTCCCAAAGAAATAGGAGCTGTACAAGGATTCTGTCAGCAGCCTGATGGTCTGAAATAAGAATATCAGAGGAAAAACCCAGGAGCCAACAAGGACAGACCACTAACAGATCAATATACAAAGCCAGGCTTCTTTGGAGTCTTCAGTGGTTTGCAACTCGCATTAGCCACAGCCTTCTCTGTGGCTGTTTGTGCTGTCTCCTGTTCTGGACTGGCTGTACCATCTGAGACTCGGTCAACTTTCAAAGGCAGGAGCTTTTGTGCTTTGTTTGCTCCAGTTTGCCTTATTGTTTAGTCTCATGAAACCCGGGAGAGAAGAGAGATAGCAATAATACAAGCATTTGAAGCATAGTGCTGTTATGATGAAGTGAATAACCCTATAAAAGCTGTTTGTAGTCTAGGAAATGATGACTGGGAAGGTTTTGTGCCTGTAATGAAACTTTACAGAAAACCATCTGTGTATTGGGGCATTCTCAGCTTACAAAATAAGCAAATAAGTCACTATAGGAATTCTTATGTTTCCTCTCCTAGCCTTCCTCCTTGCTCCTTGACCACCTTCCTCTTCTCCCTTAGCCCTAGTTTCTTGTTTCTCATTTCTTCTTGGTATTATTGTCAGTGATGTGATTTGGCGTCTCTGGGAGATGGTATGGAAAAATGAAAGAAAAGAGGGGATAAGAGACCTTATCTGATGAGTGCACTTTTGCTGGTTTCATAAAATATGTGTGTGTGGGGGGTGGGTAGGTATAAATATGATATATATGTGTGTATATATAGTATTATATAATATTTATATGTACACCCACACCCACACACAATCTCACTCCTTCAGCTACTGACCTTCCTTTTGCTTTCTTCCCTGGTGGGAAAGAAAAAGGGAAGAATAAGATGGGTAGAAACCAACAACTCTTCTGCTTCCACTCATCATGTTCTGACTTTCTCATCCTCACTTCAAAGATCTTTTAGACCTTTGCTTTCTATCCCTGAAACTCATCTCTGATTTCTCTCTACCCAGAGCCCTTCTTTTCCTGTGCCACCATCTTAGTCCTCACCATAGACTCCTCAGCTCAATTCCAAAATGCGCCTTTGCTCCATTTACAATCTGCCCTGTCACCACAATCTTGTTTCTCTTCACCTGGACCAGTATGTCCAACAGAGGACCTTCAGTCTATGTCTCTGGGGAGTTTAATCCACTTACCTTTGTGTTTTATTGAGATGGGGAATAGAAAGAAGATGTGTGGAAACCTACTATGTACTAGATTCTGTGCTAAATGCTTTACAAATATTATCTTATTTGATCCTCATAACAATCCCTGGAAGGTAGGTAATATTAAAATATCCCCATTTTACAGTTAAGGAAACTGAGGCAGACAGAAGATATTGGTTAATTATACAGGTAATAAGTGTCTTAAGGCCAGATTTCAGGTCTTCCTAACTCTAGGACTAGTGCTCTATCCTAGGTGCTGATTGGGTACTAAGGAAATACAAATTTACTGTGCCTTACTGCTGGCCTCAGACCAATGGCTTTGAGGTTTTAGAAAACATTTTACATATATTATCTCATTTTATCCTCACAACAATCTTGGGAGGTAGGTGCTATTATTATTCTCATTTTATAGATGAATTAACTGAGGGGAGAGATTAAGTGATTTTCTCAGGATTCTACAGCTAATAATTGTCCATCACAGAATTTTTTTTAATTTTTTAAAGTTTTTTTAATTAAAGTTTTTTATTTGCATAACATATGTATGGGTAGTTCCTCAGCATTGATCTTTACAAAGCTTTCTGTTACAAATTTTCCCTCCAGTCCCTCTCCCCTCCTCTAGATGGCAGGAAGTCCACTAGATGTTAATTATGTTAAAATACTTGACAAGTCAAATATATGTATACATATTTCCACACTTATCATTGTTGTGCAAGAAAAATCGTATCTACAAGAGAAAAAAAAAATCAGAGAAAGGAAACACAATGCAAGCAAACATCAATAGAGAGCATGAAAATGTTATGTTGTGGTCCACATTTCATATCCCTCTCTCTGGGTGTATATGGCTTTCTTCACTGAACAATTGGAACTAGTTTGAGACATTTCATTGTTGTAGAGAGCCATGTCCATCAGGATTGGTCATCATGTAATATTGTTGTTGCCGTGTATGATGATCTCCTGGTTCTGCTCGTTTCACTCAGCATCAGTTCATGCAAGTCTCTCCAGGCCTCTCTGAAATCATCCTGCTGGTCGTTTCTTTTTTTTTTTTTTT
>JAJPUD010000811.1:356605-501101 GCA_023553655.1 Myrmecobius fasciatus
TAATTTATTTTTTAAAATTTTATTTTTTTTAAATTTTATTTAATTTTATTTATTTTTTTATTTGCAAACCATATGTATGGGTAATTCCTAAACATTAACCCTTACAAAGCTTTCTGTTACAAATTTTTTCCCCCTACTCCCCACCCCTCCCCTAGATGGCAGGATATCTACTACATGATAATTATGTTAGAATACTTAAGAAATCAAATATATGTATACTTATTGCATCATTTTTTGTGCAGGAGAAATAGTATCTACAAGAAAGAATAATCGGATAAAGGAAATACAATGCAAGCAAACCTCAATAGAGAATATGAAAATGTTATGTTGTGGTCCACATTTCACATCCTTCTCTCTGGGTGTATATGGCTCTCTTCACCGAACAATTGGAACTGGTTTGAAGCATTTCATTGTTGAAGAGAGTCATGTCCATTAGAACTGATCCTCATATAGTATTTTTGTTGCCGTGAATAATGATCTCCTGGTTCTGCTCACTTCACTGAGCATCAGTTCATGCAAGTCTCTCCAGGCCTCTCTGAAATCATCCTGCTGGTCGTTTCTTACAGAGCAATAATATTCCATAACATGCATATACCATAATTTATTCAGCCACTCTCCAATTGATAGGCATACATTCAGTTTCCAGTTTCTAGCCACTACGAAAAGGGCTGCCACAAACATTCTTGCACATATGAGTCCCTTTCCCTACTCTAAGATCTCTTTGGGATATAAGCCCAATAGAAACACTGTTGGGTCAAAGGGTATGCACAGTTTGATAACTTTTTGAGCATAGCTCCAAATTGCTCTCCAGAATGGTTGGATCCATTCACTGTACCATCAACAATGTATTAGTGTCCCAGCTTTCCCACATCCCCTCCATCATTCATCATTATCTTTTCCTGTCATTTTAGCCAATCTGACAAGTCCATCACAGAATTTCTTAGGTCATTCTAACTTCAAGTCCAAACCCTATCTACTATGCTTTAATATGATACATATGACAGTAAAATTCTCTAATACTATGAATACAATTCTTGAAGTATATTATTGTATGTTATCTGATATATGTACACATGCAGACACATGCAAATACACATTTATATATCTGTGCATATATAAATGCACACATATGTATGGTATTAGAGTCAATGTGGCTTCATAACATAAAAGTATATGTGGGTTCAAATCTTGCCCCTGACTAATCCTCAGTGTGCCTGAATAAATAAAGTTACAACTTTTTAATGATTCAGGGGACTTTTTAAAACTAAGTTCTTGATCTCCATAGAGAGCTATTTTCTCCCAGTTCCTTCTAGCAAAGCCAATTATGTAGGCCATGTAGGCAGCAAGAGTGACTTGTCCAATATTAACCCTTCCTTCCCTCTCCTATTTATCAGAATGCTGTTTTCAAGAACAGTGATAAATCACCTGAATAATTTGTTTTAAGACACCAGCATGGATATAAAATTTAGCTTTAAGCCCAAGTTAGAGGGAATTGTGGAAGGAATTACCACGGAATTTTCTCTGATGTAGAATATAATGCCAATACATAGCAAGTCCTTAACAAATGTTGAATTAAGTTTGACATTTAAATTTGAGTGACAATTTTTTGATTGCAAAAACAATGTGTTTTAGTTCATTGAGTAGCTTATAAGAAAAACCAAAACTTGTTCATGTATTCCAGAGAACAGAGATAAGGATAATCTTCTTATGTCTAAATAGTTATTGAATATATAGGCTTTCCATTGGCAAACAGATTTGGAAATCAGGATACTTTTGTTGTTTGATAGATTTGTGATTTTATGAATGTAGATAATCTGGATATGGATAATGTGAATGAGGAGTCATGCTGTCTCACACTTGTTCTTATCCCCTCATAAATCTTTCAAAAATCCATCTAATATTTTAGAAGTTTTTATTTTTCATTATATTCAGAATATACTAGAAAACCACACTAGCCATCTTTGATTTTTCAGATATGCATTTCTGTAATAACATTCTTCACACATTTATCATCTTTTGAAATTCATTGTTGGTAATGTGTTGCACCTTACTTATATTCAGTGCCTATTAATTCCATGTCCTTGGGTGACTTTCCATCATCATCCTTTGGGGACTAGCATTCCTTGAATCAAAACCATAAGGAATTGCTGGGGGAAAAAAAAGTTAATAAAAATCTAGATGGGAGGAGCTTGGAGTTACTGAAATCCCTACAGAGTTCTACAAAGGCATGCCAATCCGCTTGTTTCTGTTTGATTCTTTGTTCATGCAGTGTCTATGCAAGGCTTATTTATTGATGGACCGATTCTGCTTTGTCATCCAACTATAGAAATAAACTATACATTCTTCATCTACATAATATAGAATTCCTAAGCTTATAGAGAGTTTAGAGAACATTTCATCCAATTTACTCATGTAGTTGAAGCTGATGTGTTAAATGACTTGATCAAATCATAAGGTAGAACCCTAAACCCAAGTCTCTTGACTCCTGATTTCTTTCCACTATATTAATAGTATTTTTAAAAAATCATTTACAAACTTTTATTTGCAGTTCCTCATTTGATCCTCACTACCATGATGCAAAATAGATAGTATAAGAAGCATTATCTCTATTTTACAGATAAGAAAAATAAGCATTAATTATTTATTATACATTAGTAATATATCAATTATATTATATATATTTATAATATCAAGTGGTTGGTTTAGATCTCTCATGACTTTAGTAGAAGCCAGAATTCAAGTGAGGATCTTCTCTTTCCATTTCCAGTATTATCCCAACATTATTCTGCTAGCTAAAAAATGCTAGTGACATTTTCACCAATAGAATTAAAACTATATATATATATTTTTTAACATGTAATACTTTATAATTTCTGTTGATCCTCATTCTTCTAGTCTGAGTGTTCCACTTACTGACACCAGTCCCTGATCCTCCAATGCCTCAGGAGATGAAGGAGTGAATGAAAAAAACATTTAATGAGCACTTCCTCTGTGTTGGGTACTATGCTGAACATTAAAATGCAAATGCAAAAGAGAGTAGGTTTTTTGTTTTTGTTTTTTTGTTTTTAAGACCTTACATCATAATTGGAGGGGGATCACTTTACAAGTGGTGAACTGTGAACTGGTTTTGGTATGGGAAGTCCAGAATGGAATTAGGACAGCTAATTGATACCCACACTTTCCTGAAGCTAAGGCTACAGTGGATTGGATTACAGTTTCCTGAAATAAGATGGGATATGGGACAAGATATGGCTGGAAGATGCATGAGAAATGTAGTCACTGAGTTAAGGTAGAGACTGAAGGTCAAATTAGAAGGGTACAAATGGTTTGCTGTATTTCTGCAGACAAAAAAGTAAATCTAGATCAATGAAAAGGGGAGTCTCTCAGGACTTATTAACTGGGCTGAGGCTTGGGTAACAGTGTATTACTAGTCTTCTTGAAGGCTGTGAGCTTGGTGTAGGACCTGCTAGAGCTTGTGTTATCACATAATGCTAGAGAACCCAAGGCTAGTAGTCGTGCCACTAGGGAGCATAGTAGGAAGATTGCAGTAAATATTTGCAACTAAATGCTGATTCAAATCAAAGTGGAAAGAGATCAAGGCAAGATAAATTCCTTGATTAAAGCTAGTGAGGTTGACTCACATCAGAGATAGGAAAAATGGCAAAGAGAAATAGGACTGAATGCATGCTGGAGCTTGTGGACCTAGAAGAAAATGAACACCTTTATATATGGGAGACTGGTACAAAGGGGAAAAAAAAAAACAAAAAACACTGATTCTGAAATCAGGGGAGATTTTGTTCAACTTCTTCCTCTGACACTTCGTCCCTAGGTGATCTTCAGCAATTATGCAACTTCTTCAGGCCTTAGTTTCCTCAACTGCAAAATGAAGGGGTTACACTAATTATCCTTTAAGGTCTTCTAAATTTAAATCTGTGAGCCTAAGGGACTGTTAAGTCCTCATCTAGCCCTTACTATAGGATTCTCTGATTTTAAAATGCCTTTCAACTTTAAAATGATCTACAAAAACATTGGTCTATAAGATTAAAGCTTAGATTTGAAAGTGAACAAAGTTCAGTTTTTCAAAATAGGCTTATTCATTGAAAGGACTACAGCTGTTCTTGGGAACTTCTCTCCAACACCTTAGTCAAAGGAAGTTAATTAAACTTATACATCTATTAATAGGGCTCCTCTTTGGCAGAAAGATAGCTTCCTCAGCAAAGAAGGAATTACCAGCCTTTCTTCATTAACTGAAATTTGTTTTCCCCCCTTGAAGCTTTTTGTAATTATAGCCTGTAAAGGTAAAAGAGATCCCACACTCACTTACCCATGTCAAACCCCTCTGTGTTTACCTGCCTGAGCAGGCTGTACTGGATTTTAGAAAGCCTACCTTTTGTTTTTACAGACTTACTCTTCAACTCAGAAGCCTTTCCACATTTCAATAATGTGTCTATCAGACCTAGCAGGGATTTGAGTCATCTCAAACAATTGCAAGTATCTTCTGCACAGACAAGAAACAATTTGTTCCTGGGCATTTTCTGCTTCAATACTGTAGTCAAAAAAAAGGCAGATGAAACAGTTGGTTCTTTTAAGGTTTTCCTGGAATATTGGACACTCATTTTTAACTAGTATTTTTTTTTTTTTGGTGGGAGGGAAAGGACTTTTTGTATCTTATTCCATAAGCTCCACTCATTGTGTGCTCCTTCTATAACATTTTCAATAAAAGAATAATAGATTTATAGCCACCAGTTACCTGTATTGAATTTTCAAAGTTTAGCCCAACCTATACTTATTGCCTTTTATGTGGGTTTGGGCTTTTTCAAAGGTCAGTGTCATGAATGGGTTACAGGGTAAATTTGCTTAATGATTTTTTTTTTTCTAAGTCTGCCACAGATGTTTGTCAATGTTTAAGCCATAAAACTTCTAGCAATGTCAAGCTTTGTAAGAAAAGAACTAACAAGGAATTGTAGCCTAGACCCTCTGCCATCTCAGAAAAATCCTTCTGAATTTCTGCACATGATCTGTTAAAGGCAATTATGTAGTACAATGGATAGAGTAATGGGCCTAGAGTTGTGAAAAACTGAGTTCTTCCTAGCTTTCACTCTGAGCAAATAAATCACTTAACCTTTCTTTTCCTCAGTTTCTTAATCTGAAAAATGGGAATAATAATGATACCTATCTCCCCGGACTGTTCGGAGGATCAAATGACATGATAATTGTACAGTGCTTAGCATGATGCCTGTTAAATAGTGAGTGCTATATCTATGTAAATGTTACCATCATCGTCATCATCATCATCATAGTGTTAGGTCTAGAATCAGGAAGATGAGTTCAAATATGTCCACATACCTTCACTATCTATGTGGTCAAGTTATTTAACTTTTGTCTGCTTCAGTTTCCTCAATTAAAAAATTTCCACCTCTTGTAGTAGCTTGTCCAATAGGTTAATCTTTTTTAATATCAGCAACATTTCCTCGGAATGAATAGTGTCCTTATGCATGCTCTTAAATGTCTTCCATAGAATTTTAAGAAATTTTCTATTTTGCAATACATAGTAAAATACTCAAATATTCCTTTTCAGTTCAGTCCAGTAACTATTTGCTAAACCCTTACTAAGTGACAGATACTGGTAAGAGATGCTGTGAACTAAAGTAATATAGTGCCTGACCTTACAAAATTTTCAGCTAAGTTTAATGAAGGAGTGTGATATATGAAGAAATAAATGTGATTCAAGGTAAAATGGAATAGAGGTAAAAGAGAAATCCAGATAAATTGCTCTAAGAAAATTTTTCACTGCATTGGAGATATTGACAAGTAAAACAACATATGGGTTTATAGGAGGAATTCATTCTTCACTGAAGCATATTGGGGATTCTATTTTTTTTCCCCAATTAACAGACATAAATATTTTCTCTATTTCTCACTCTTCCCCCATTGGAGAAAAAGAATTAGCAAAATTCTTGTCACAAATGTGCATAATCAAGCAAAACAAATATCCTCTTTGGCCAAGTTCAAAAATATATGTCTTGTTTTTTCACTTTGAGTCTATCACTTCTCTTTTAGAAAAAGAGTAAAAATTTTTTATCATCAAAATCTCTGGAATTCTGATTGATCAATAAATTGATAAAAATGCCTAAGTTATGCTGCACAAGTAAAATCAGATCAAAAAGGGAGAAAAATAAAAATAAAAAACAAGCAAACAACAACAAAAAAGGTGAAAAACTTTGTTGTCATTCACATTCAGTCCCAGCAGTCCTCTTTCTGGATGCAGATGGCTCTCTCCATCACAAGTCTATTGGAATTGGCTTGAATCATCTCATTTTAAAAAGAGCCACATCCATCAGAACTGACCATCACATAATCTTGTTGTTGCTGTGTACAATGTTCTCTTGGTTCTATTCACTTCACTTAGCATCAGTTCATGTAAGTCTCTCCAGGTCTTTCTGAAATCATCCTGCTGGATGATATGATTTTTTTTTAATAACACTAAGAATATAGGTTTTGCAACTTTGTGATTGTTAAAATTGGCAAATTGCATGAAAAACATGTTGTGCTTAGAATATGTAGAATACTACTACAACACTGTTCTTGTGAAGAAATCTGATTGTGCCATGTAAAATTCTTTTTTTTTCAAAATTTGATTAATTTAAAAAAAATTTTTTTAATAGTCCTTTCAATTTTTACATTTATCTGCAGATCTTGTGATACAATCTATCTTATTTCCTTATTCTCTAATCCCATAACTCTTTACCATTAAATTATGCATTTGTTAAATGCCAGCTCTGTGTAAGGCACTATGCTAAATGCTGAAAATACAAATATAAAAGTGATATAGTTACTGCCCTCAAGGAGCTTGAATAAATTGAGGGGAAGGGAAAAACACCACCACAGGTTCATTACTTTTTTTTTTTTTTTTTTTTTTTGACTGAGGCAATTGCGGTTAAGTGACTTGCCCAGAGTCACACAGCTAGGATTTGAACTCAGGTCCTTCTGACTTCAGAACTGGTGCTCTATCCACTGCTCTACCTAGCTGCCCCCCATTAGTATTATTTTAATTCAAACCTTCACTGCTGCAGATACTATGAGAGCATCATGCTTACTGACCTTAGAGATGAGGTCCTGATATATTTCCTGTTCTGTTCTGTTTCCTGTTTTCATTCTCCAGAGTTTCTTGTTTGTGTTCCTTGAGAAAAATGTTGTCTATCAAGAAAAAGAAAAGTTGGCTTCAGCCAGTGTTTATATAATGCAAGTTTTAATTGCGTATGTTATGCTATGCTCAATGACAAATATAAAGATTGCTCTGCAATTAATAGTCTAGTTAGTACCAGGATAGCCAAAAAAATGCATCTTTTAATTCTTTTTTTTTTCCCTAAGATAACTTATTTGAGTGAAGAATTAAAAGAAAACAAAAAAAGGAAAGCATTTTTGTGGGGAACCACATACCCTCTACAACATAAAACCTAAAATTATTGTTTTTCCTTGATTTTATTTAATACTTTAAAAGATATCAGGAATACAGCAATATTTTAAACCATGCTGTTAGATGAAGCATGGCATGAAAGAGCTCAGTTATGGATATTCACCTTAGATTTCTAACATCACTTGATTTCCTAGGATTTTTGGAACTGCCACTATTCTCTGCTCTTGCCTGCCCCCTTTTGCCTGGTCTTGCCTGCCTTGTGTAAGGAATCTTATGATCCCATATAAGAAATCTTATGATATAAGGTAGTGACACTAAAATATGATATTAAAGAGAGATTTGCTAATTTTTCAGTCTGGTCTTTCTGCAGTGACAGCTCTCTAGTGTGTTCATCTTAAGTCAGAAGTCTAGGTCACAGTTTCATGGCCTCAGCAGCTTGATTTTTTTTTTTTTTTTTTAATTCAGATTCCTTAGAAGGACTCTATTCTAGGGGAAATGATTTTGGATCAACCAGACCCTTAAAAGACTTGATTTCTAAACTAGAATGCTATTTTAATAATTGAGACTGGGAAATATGATAGATATGGTAACAATGATAGTTAGCTTTTTATATAGTGTTTTAAAGTTTGCAGAGCACTTTATAAATATTTTCTCATTTAAGCCTCACAAATAATTTATGACATAGATGCCATCATTTCTATTTTATAGAAAAGGAAAAAAGAGACAGCCATAGGGTAAGTGATTTGCCCAGGATCATATAGCTAATAATTATTTGAGGCTGGATTTTAGCTCAGATTTTTTTTTTTTTATAACTGAGTACTAGTATACCCACACCACCTAATTTGTCTCTAACTTAGTTTCGCTACTTTCAAAGGATTTTCTTTCTTGGAGAGTAAATCTACTCAAGAGCTCAAATTGTAGATCATAAGGTTGCTTCCAAATCATAGAACTGGACCCAAGGGGTATAGATAGTCTGGTAATATTTTTGGTCAAGGTATTGAGACCTGAAGGGATCAGAAATGGGTTTTCTTACCACTTTGTGGTCCTATTCCTCCCCTTTCCCCCATACCTATTAGGTCTATGAGCTTAGGAATGGCATTTAACCTCTTTGTATTCTCACACAATTCATTTAAAGATTTTTCAATTGCAGATCACATACTGATCATCACTGGTAGACAGGAGTTGCTTCACTTGGTAATTTCCTAGAACAAGGAGATCCCAGGCTTGGATATCACATTTATATCCCATTAGAAAGGAAGGAAGGAAAGAAAGAGTGAAGGAAGACTGGCTGATAACTTGACCTTGTTTTGGTTCAGGATATTTCTGTCTAAACTCTAGTAAAGATTTACATCAAAGTACCCTCTTTTGGGTATGGTGCTAGAGAGATGAAAAATTATTACTCTTGGATCCTCCCTTTTCTAGATTTCTTGGAAATGAAGAAATTCAAGAAATTGGATTATCTATTTATTTATTTGTTTTTATCTAGATTGATTGTACTATTAAGTCATTTCAATCAGGTCCAACTGTTCCTGACCCCATTTAGGGTTTTCTTGGGAAAAATACCAGAATGTTTTGCCATTTCTTTTTCCAGTCCATTTTACAGATGAGAAAAATGAGGCAGATAGGGCTAAGTGACTTGCCCAGAGTCACATAGCTAGGAAGTGGCTGAGGCTGAATTAGAATTGTGGGTTATGAGTCTTCTTGAGTTTAGGCTTGGCACTCTAACTTTGCTGCCACCTTGCTGCTCATGTGACAGATTTACAATGAATTGAATCTTGTTACCTTTTATTAACTGAATTTTAGTCTCCTTGGTCATTTTTAGGAGTCTGTCTTAATTTCCTTAATTGCTCAAGGAAGACATCTCATTTCATCTTCCTAGCATTCACAAGATATCTCTTAGAGCCAGTTGCTTCCTCAAATTTCTAATCCCTTCTAGTTGTATTGATTCTTATCTTCCTTTTCTGAGAGTGCTATTGGTTAGTCTTGGACCCCAAATTTAAAAAAGTATCCTAGAATCTACTGACTCACTGCATAAAAATTTTTGTTTTTGCTTTTATGCATGACTGAGAAGAAAAGTATCCTTGCCTCTTGCGTTCTAACTTCATAGGACAGTAGGAGTGATAGTTTTTCTGACAGCAGTGGAGCAGCAAAACTGAGCCTGCATTAAAGTGATTTCCTCACAGATACTCTGATATTAAATACTTAAGCTGGAATTCAAATCCTGATCATCTAATTTCACATTCATTTAAACTCTCAGTAGTTGTCTCTGTAATCATTTAATCATTTGTAAAATGGGATAAAAAATATTTGTACTGCCTTTATCACCGTGTCTTATGAGAATCTTTGTTAAACTAAAAAACTCCATGTAAATGTAAGTGAATATTCTTCCCTGGAATCCTTGGCACTGCTATAAGGAGGAGAGTGAGTATGCATAAAACTTTCAGGGAATAGTCTTTCAATTGTTATCTCCTTTGTTATATGTGACCCAAAACAAAAGAGGTTTTGCTTATTTCTAAATCTGATCTCTAATAGTGCTACAAAACTTTATTGGAAGTGAGATGTTAGGAGCTTCTATGTTGGATGAATAGGCAATATACAAAAATTGCTGATGTTTTGAAAAGAAATATAAACCAAGCCAGTTTTTCAGATTTTAACTCAAAAAAAAAAAAAAAAAAAGCCACTCCAAAAAACAACCCAGGGCAAACAATACCAAGAGGCAATAATTTGGTAAAATGAGCTGTACTTGCTACGATAACAAATGGGCTGGCTGAGAAATCACAGCAATTTCAACATGGCAGTTTTGCCATTTATTAAATGGGTAGTTTAGATTTCATTTAGTTAGTGAACAAGGTTCAGTAATTTGGAGAGTAGTCTTTGAACGATTAATGCTTAGAAAGAAAATCACCACATAATGGTATAAATACATCACTTATGTATTATATGTTGCTGTTGTTTCCATTATAAACCTCATTTTGCAAGCATTTATGATATGGATGTAAAAAAATTGCTCTAGGCTAAAATTTGCCATTTTCTTTAGAAGGAAAATTGAAATCCTAGATTCTTTTCTTTCCCAGATAGTCTTAAGATAACTATCAATTTAAAATTTTAAAAAATATTCCCTGTGGTGGACAACACTATTTACTTAAAAAAAATGAATTTGATATTTAGAGTTAAATGCTGTTAGTGATGATTCCAAATGTAACGAGTTATCATTAGGTCTGTCATTTTTGGAAATAATTCTCATTTCATAAAAGACAGACTGGAAAGGGTGGTAGTCATGATGTAATCAAATGGTTATGTTGTAAAGTAACATACTTCTTCATATGCCATAATGTGAGCTAACCTCATAAAAGAGAAAGTTAAATTTCAGGTTACTTTCTATACCTCCATTATTTGGTAAACAAACAAACAAACAAACAAACAAACACATTTATATCCTGTTTACATGCTAATTTGCTCAAACATTGTAAAGATCTATCTATTCACTCTGTGTAACTTCTATAGACTAAGTACTATGTTAGGGACTGGAGAAAGGAAGTTTCAATAAGATAGTTACTACCTTCTTGGAGTTTAAAATTTTCATGAGGGATAAGATAGTTATTAATTAGTTAGAATTACATGGTAATAGCATAAGAGAGACCCAAAGCTATGCTATGTGAGATGTGAGGGGGACTGCAGCTCACAAGCTACTTTGGTTTTGCTCAAATTCAATAATCAAAAACATTGTGTTCCAAAAATTTAAGTTATTTGCTGCTTGTAATACATTTTCTCATAGAAGCAATGTTATAAACATTGATTAAGTTTTTAACTAGGCTGACTAGTTTATTTAACTGATAGTGTAGCAATTCAATTGTACCAGAATCAGAAGCTTTTTAAGTTGAAAAGGATCTTAGAAGTTTTGTACAGCTTCCCCCATAGTCCTTCTTAATCAACCTTCCACTCAACATAGTACTGATAGTTACTGTTTGAATACTACTAATAATGTAGAGCTTGTTAGCTCTAGCATGATCTAGTTAGATCTAGCATAATCAGCATAGGATTTAGAGTTATTGGACCTACATTCTAATTCTCTTGACTTGTCATCTGTTTGATCTTGAGTAAAACACATAATGCCTTATGATTTCTTTCAATCTCCTCATTTATAAAAAAGAGTTTTAATGATGTTACCTGAGATCCTTGCAGCTCTAATCTGGTCATCTAATCTTATGATCAAGATCCTTCTGTTGTTAGGCAGCTCCTTTCCATTGTTGAAAAATGTCTTTTAATGATGTTGAGCTGAAATTTTGTCTCCCTATATCTCCAAATCCATGGCTCTGTAACTTCAGAACACAGACAATGTCACTTTTCAGCAAGAGTGGGCTGCTGCTCATGGATAGCATTCAGATAGTTGACTTGGGCAATGTAGAAAAAATAGAGTGCCTTGGTCTAATACAATTTTTTCTACTAAGGGCTACTTAGAATTCTGATAAATGATTTAGATAATGCTTCAAAGTTTGGAATGTACTTGACATATACTACCTTATTTTATTCTGGAACAGTGCTATTATTATTCCTAATTCATTGATGAATAAACTGAGATTCAGAAGTAGTCATTTGTCTAGGATCTATTTTGAGTCTACCTGAGACTTTCATCAAGTTCACAACTACTGAAGACCCAGAAAGAAAAGTTCTCATAACTGTCAAATGATTCTTGTTTCATACCAGAAACCGATAAGATATTTATTGGTGCAAATAATGTTTAAAAAAGAAGCACTACCATCTGCATTGCCACTTCACCATTAGGACCATAGGACTTTGCCATTTGACTTGCAGTTGAAACCTTCCATATGTGTTCTTTCGTCCATTAGATTATGAGCTTCCTGAGAGCAGAGGTTGTCTTGCTTTTCTACTTGAATCCTTAGTGACATTGTACAATGTTTTGTACCTAGTAAGTACTTAAGAAAGGCTTCATTCATTCACTTACGTGCTTCCCATGCACTTACTGCACTACATCTTGCAGTGGAAAGAACTCAGGATAATTTGCACCTTTGCTCATCTGCTGACTATCTGCCTGAGGTTGGCCAAGTTACTTCTATTTTCTAGATCCAGCTAGTAAATGTCTGCGAGGGGATTGCTACATAGTTTGGGTAGAAAGATAGTTGTATCTCTTCTGAGAAGAAAAGAGATAGAAAGAGGTAGAAAAGAGGTAATTGCTGACTATACAAACTGATTATGTTTCCCCCCCATTGCTACATGCTTGTCATGTACAGGCACTCTTTCATCATAATGATGGTTACTTTGGACCTTTGTAGCAGGGTATCTTGTCAAGCTCTTATAATCACTTTGAGATATTTTATATCTCCTCTATCATCCCTTACCCACATATACACTGGTTCTTCAGGAGGCAAACAGAGCACTGGACCTGAAGTTAGAAAGACTGTGTTCAACTCTGGTCTAAGGCACTTACTAATTATATGATTCTGAACAAATCATTTAACTTTTATTTGCTTCTGTTTCCTCATCTGCA
Organism: Myrmecobius fasciatus; assembly: GCA_023553655.1. Taxonomy (NCBI): domain Eukaryota; kingdom Metazoa; phylum Chordata; class Mammalia; order Dasyuromorphia; family Myrmecobiidae; genus Myrmecobius; species Myrmecobius fasciatus. The sequence continues at coordinate 369,529 of JAJPUD010000811.1, forward strand.
AAATGGGCATAAATAATAGCACTTACCTTCCAGAGTTTTTGAGAGGATTCAATGGGGTAATAGTTGTAAGGTGCTTAGCACAGTGCCTGGCACATATTAGTATAAATGTTAGCTATTTATTGTTGACATCATTATTGTCATCATTAATGTTACACTGGAAAAATCATTTAACATTTGCTTCAGTTTCCTTATTTGTAAAAGGATGGGGACCATAATAATACTGGTATTGTTGGTTCTCTGTATCACACAGTTGACCCAATTGGTTACCATTGCCTTAAGGTAGACGGACCTTTGTCATCTTTGCTGTAGGATCTAGTCACTTAGAGCTCAAGGTAACTGGGACCAGTTCCTCAATTACTTGAGCCATTTGAATGCCATTAACCTGAAGAAAAGTCATTAAACACATTAGTTCATCCCTAAACTTCTGATTGAACTGTTTTGAGACTCTACCCTGTCCATCATTATTTAGAATATTGGAATGGTTATTGATGGTGAGCCACATTTTTTCATCTTCTAAATGTCAGCATTTCAAATATGACAGTTATCGTTTCTCTCATTAATCTTCTTTTCTTCAAGTTAAATTTCCTAAATCCTTCATTCATTCCACATTGTTTTTTTTGTTTTTTGTTTTTTGTTTTTTAAATTTCATTTTTCTTAACTTACTTAGGGAAACTGTCTAGTTTATCAATATCTCCTTCAAAATGTAGCATCCCCAGACTGATCAGAATAGAGTAACACTATTACCTTTGTTGTTCTGCAACATTGTATTGGGATGGGGAGACCCTATGCCTAGACCTACATCTGCAGTGGTGCTGCTTGGGCAAGGCTCAAGACTTACCTCTTCTGTATGGAAATCTATGGAGCATCATCACTGTGACAAGTGGTGTTTCAGTACTGGGACTTAGAGTCAGGAAATCCTGATTTAAGATACCTATTAGTTGTATGACCCTGAGTATGTCATTTAACTTATCTTTGCCTAAATTTCTTCATCTGTGAAATGGGAATAATCTGGCACCTACCTTATAAGGTTGTTGTGAGGATTACATGAGATAACAGAAGTAAAGCATTTCATAAATTTTTAAATGTATAAAAATGCTAGGTATTATTAATTTTTATTGCTATTATTATTGTAATTAATGATAGGGCAGTTAGGTGGTGCAGTGTATAGAGTACTGGTCTTGGAATCTGGAATAGTCACCTTTATAAGTTCATATTTGACCTCAGACACTGGCTATGTGATCCTGGTTAAGACAGTTAACTCTGTTTGCCTTAGTTTCCTTATCTGTAAAAATGAGCAGTAGTAAACCATGCTATTATCTCTGCCCCCAAAACCCACATCCAAATGGCATCACAGAGAATCAGACAGAATTAAAAATGACTGATTTTTTAAATGATAGTGTTGGAGTAGGTGATTGTTGTTTTTAAAACATTTATGGTTCTGTGAGGTATGAGCATAAAGTAATGAGATGGATTTTCTTGGATGACTCATGGAACCAATCTCATTATTTTTCCACTATACAGCATTTAATGCATCCTAAGATTGCATGAGTTTGTTTTCTTGGGGGAGGGGGAGAAGTGGCACAAGTTAGAAGCAGTCACATCACACTATTGCTATGTTAAGCTTGTAGGAAAGTCCCAGATCTTTTCCATGTGAATTCATTATAATGCATATGTAAAAACATTTTTTTATTGAAATGTGACACATTTTATTTTTTGTTAAATTTTATCTTGCTAGTTTCTGTCTAGTTTTCCAGCCTGCTGAAATAATTTTGAATAACTATTCTCTTATCTATTTGTTTTACTTTGTTTCATCTGAAAACTTGATATTCACGTCTTCTAGATTTTCATCCAAATACTTTATAGAAAAACATTGAACAAATAGGCCAATCTCATGACAAACCACCAGTGTTTCTTTTAGTTTTATCCTGAGTTATTATAATTTTTGGTATGACTGTTCATGTAGCTTTGAATCCACCAAATGATATAGTCACCCATTCCTTATTTCTCCCTCTTGTCCTTGAAAACATCCTAAGAACATTGCTCATGTGTTGCTGCATAAGAGTAGGTGAGAATATATGCTACTTTCTTGATTGTTACCCTAAAAGCACTTTTACCCCCCCAAAAAAACCAAAAAACACTAGCAAAGTTAGTTTCACACATGTTCTTAATAAAGTATATTCTTAAATCTTTCCTATAGTTGTAATGATGGCTAGCATTTATGTAGTATATATATGTAGATATGTTATCTCATTTAGTCCTCACAATCAATTCTGAGGTAGGTGCTATTAGTACCCCCATTTTACAAATGAAGAAACTGAGATTGACAGAGGCTAAATGACTTATCCAAGATTACACAACTAGTGAGCATTTAGGTTGGATTTGAGCTCACATGTTCTAGATTTCAGACTTAGCAGTTTATCCATTGTGTCATCTAGCTGCCTATCAAAAAATATGTAAGATGGTAGAAAGAACGTTAATCTTACTCAGAAAATCATGGTGCTTTTCGGAGCTGTATCACCAGCTTTTTGGCCCTGCATAATTCACTTGAAATCTTTGAATGTCTACTCCATCACTAAAATAATCACACAAATAATCCTTATTGTACTTATTTTATAAGTTGTTCTGCGGATCAAATGAAAAGGCTTTTAAAATCATAAAGTACCATACATATATATATGTATATATATGGTATTAAGGTTAATTTGTTAGTGGTGAATATAATGATCACAAGGTTATATGTTTCTAGATACCTCAAATTCATTTGAAAGATATTTTGTAATTCAAAAAAATTTCTATCACCATAAGTTGTACAAATGTTATATTATTAAAGACTTTAAAGTGACTGTATGATACATCTCAATGCTAATTATATCTGAAATTAACCTGTAAGAATAATGATTTTTTCATATAAAAGATAAAAATAATGGAGCAAAGATATGCAGTAACTCCATTCGCATACAAAAGTGGAATAACCAGGCCACAGAATTTATTCTTTTGTTTGTTAGTTATTTGTGTTTTTGTTTGTTTGTTTATTTGTTTGTTTTTGCTGAGGCAATTGGAGTTAAGTGACTTGCCCAGGGTCACATAGCTAGGAAGTGTTAAGTGTCTGAGACCAGATTTGAATTCAGGGCTGGTGCTCTACCCACTGTGCCATTTAGCTGCCCCCACAGAATTTATTCTAACTAAAAGGACTACAAATTCACTAATTAGCTTAATCCTTCATATATTTATGAGGTTATGAAAACAAAAACAATAATAATTCACATTTATAAGTAGCATAGTAGATAGATCATTGTACATGGAATAAAGCCTCAATTTCTCTAACTGTAATATGGGATTAATACAACCATAACCCATCAGCATTGTTATGAGAATCAAATAAAATAATATTTATGAAGTCCTTAGTATGGTGGTTGGCATATAGCAGGTACTTAATAAATGCTTTTTTCTTCCATTCTTCCTTCCAGAGTCCTTTCAGGTTTATAAAGTGCTTTCCTCACATTGGCTGTTTGCCTACTCACTTCAGTGGAATGGCCATTAGAAAAAAAATGGCCATTAAAAAAATGTAATGTCTGATTTAAAAACAATTTACTTATTTCTTCATTTCTCCTGCTCTTCTTCCTCCTCTTTCTTTTCCTCCTCTTTTCCTCCTCTTTCTCCTCCTCCTCCTCCTTTTCCTTTTCCTTCTTTTCCTCCTCCTTCTTTTCCTTCTCCTTTTCCTTCTTCTTTTCTCCTTCTTTTCCTTCTCTTCTTCCTCTTCCTCCTCCTTTCCCCCTTTCTCTTCTCCCCTTTCTTCTCCCTTCTTCTTCTGATATTTGAATATTTGCTAATTCTCTGAATATGATCTAAAAAATATTCCTCAAGTAACAAGTTCTTCTGCCTTATAAATTCTGTATCCTATCATGCAACTCAAAACTCTCAATAAACAAACCCAACAGCACTGTTATTCCATGGACAAATTTCCCTATTAATGTTCCTTGGAAAAATTAAGGCATCAGGTTTCCTGAAGTTTGAGGTTAAGGTTAGGGATGTGCGTTTTTATTGTTGTTGTTTTAAATGGAAGAGGTTTATTACATAAATCTTTCTGAAGTTTTTATAGACATAAAAGCAGGAGAAATACCAAGTTTTTTATTTGCATTGCTCATTTCTTGCTTACTTTTATTTTTCAAAAAACTTTTCTTACTTTCCAACATGAGGTCTTCATTGAATCAAAAATTTTATTTACTTATCCCTATGCTCATATTTTATGAACCAACATAAGGGAAAAGAGAATTTAACTAAGTATGAATTAATTTGTATTTATTGAATGTATATAATTTATCATGAAATAGATATTGTGAGTCCTACAAAGAAGTCTCTATCTTGACCTCAATTTGCAACATACTGGTGGAGGTGGAAGAAATATACGTAAATTCGTAGATTTTTAGAGATTGCTAATTGAATTATACAGTTGACTTTAGTAGAAAAGTTCAGAAAGAGAACTTTAAACGATTTTTTTTTCTTAGAAGTAGAATTTTTGAATTGATTTTTTGAAAATTGGGGAGAGGTAATTAAATAATTTTTCTCTCTAACCCTGCCCTCACATGGAGAGAAGGGAGAGAGAAACAAAAGCTTTGTAACAAATATACAGTCAAGGAAAACAAGTTGCCACATTAATTGTGTCAAGAAACACAGTTTCTTGGACTGTGTGGGTAGCAAGCATGTTTCATCATTGGTTCAATCGTGTTTGAACATTAAAATTGATCAGAGTTCTTGAGTCCTTCAAAATTGTTTCTTTATAATTTTGTCATTATGTAAACTGTTCTGTTTGTGCTCACTTCACTTGGCATCAGTTATGCAAGTCTCAATGGATTTTTTGTTTTTTGAAACCATACTTTTGTCTTTTCTTAGGGAACTATAGTATTCCATTATTTTCATATGCAACAATCTGTTCAGCTATTCCCCAAATGAAGCAAGGAGCACCAAGAAGTTATGTAAATCATAAAAGATGGATAGGATTTAGATAGGCAGAAGGGCAAAAAAACCATCTAAATGGGTAAGATAACATAACCAAGAATAATTTTGTCCTCCATTTTTGAAGACACAGGTGGTATTATGACATGCATAAATTGGATTTAAGTGAGGCAGAGTGGCACAGAATTGTCAGCCTCAGTCTTCCTGATTCATCAAAGTCCAGTAGCAATACAAAAGACAGGACAACTGGTTATGGCTTGAGATGCATTATATGGCCTTGGTATCTTTGATGTCTATTGATTAGACTTTAGAGTTCTAAGCTCTCCACAGCACCTACTTCAGCCACCTTCATGGCCAATGGAAAAAAATATTCTCATCTGCCTATTCCTACAGGGGAAGTCTTCACATGCTGCGGGTTGCCATTTCCCTAACTCACTAATAGATCTGAGGCTTGTTGGTTAACCTCAATCTGGTTTCATCCATCTGCCAAGATGGTTTTATTGGGTGGTAGTCATTATACAGCTACAGCTTCTTAGAGCTATAGGTGAGAGTTGCATGACAAGTGAACACTAAAAGTGAATGAACAGCCCTGAAAAGGGCTCAGCAAGCCCTCACACCAGAGGTGTTAGTCCTTTCTGAAAGATCTCATAAATGCCAAAATTAAGAGTGGGGGAAAAACCCAGAAAAGCATAAAGTATACTAAAGAAGATACTGAATATATCAATTTTTCTGGGATGGAGAGTAAAATCTGAAAAAATTGGTTGGACCTAGATTATCAAGTCCTTGAATATCTTGTATGGAGTTTAACTTTTATCTCTTAGGCAATGGACAATTACAAAAGATTTTTGAATAGGAAAGTGGAACAATTTGTGTTTTAGGAAGATTCATCTAGAAACAGTGTACAGTACAAATTGAATAAGGAACATTTGATCTTATACTGGGTTGGCAGCAAATGAGAAGAAAAAAAAATTAAAGGGAGAGAAAATTCAAAGGAAAGTGCTAATGTCTTGTTTAGCAGTTTACTTTGGAGAGCAAAACATGAATCATAAATCATAAAGATAGAAAGGGTCCTTATATATCATCTATCCAAAGAAGTTAAATGATTTATTCAAAAACCCACAGCTTGACAGGGCTAGAACTAATATTTACTGGCCAGGAGAAAGAGCATTGAGTCTATTGGCAGATGACTTGGATTCATTCCCATCTCTAACATTGCCTGGGGGTTATTAAGTAAGTGATTTAATCTCCCTCATCTTCAATTCTCTCTTCTGTAAAATGGAGGGATTGGACTAGATGGTCTGTGGGGTCCCAGACAGTTCTAGATAGGATTCTAAATCTTAATTCTGTGTCCTTGAGACTAAACAAAACTTTAGGCATGGTTACACTTATAAGAATAGAGAATTCACGAAGAAGAAATAATTTAAGGGAGAAAGATGAGTTAAATTTTAGCCACTTTGAATTTATAGCAGCAACTGGATATCCAAATGGAAATAGCTATTTGCATTTATGTGAATTAGTATCTGAGTTATTTTAACTTACATTTCTCTAATCAACAATAAATTAGAGAAATTTTCATGTAATTATATGCGGCTTTGATTTCTTCTAAAAATTGCCTTAATTCTTTTGAACATTTATCAATTGGAGAGTGGCTCATATTCTTATAAATTTGAGAAAGTTCTCTATGTATTGAAGTACAAGGCCTTGTGATGAAGAGAGCCATCTACACCCAGAGAGAGAACTATGGGAATTGAGTGTGGATCACAATATAGTATTTTCACTCTTTTTGTTATTGTTTACTTGCATTTTGTTTTCTTTCTCATTTTTTTCCTTTTTCCTTTATTCCTGATGTGTGTGTGTGTGTGTGTGTGTGTGTGTGTGTGTGTGTGTGTGTGTACGCGCGTGCCATCTTGGGGGGGGTAGAGGAAAGAGGGAAAATTTGGAACACAGGTTTTGCAAGGGTCAATGTTGAAAAATTATACATGTGTATATTTTGAAAATAAAAAAGTTTTTAAAAATAATTTAAAAAAAAGAAATATGAAGCCTTTATTGGAGAAACTGTCTATAATTTCCCTTTTCATTGTTTTCCTTTCCTTCTTAGCTTAGCTACTTTGGTTTTATTTGTCTGAAACCTTTTTAATTTAATGTAATCAAAATTATACATTTTATATCTAATAATCATCTTTCTCTTTGTCTCTTTCTGTCTCATTTATTCACAAATTCTTCTTCTATCCATAAGTCTAATATGCTCTTATGTTCTTATCTCTTCCTTTATAGCTAGGTCATGTATCCATTTTGATCTTATCTTGGTACATGGTATAAGATATTGGTCTATATTTAGTTTCTGCCAGACTTCTTTCCATTTTCCCCAACAATTTTGCCAAATAATGAGTTCTTTACTGGGATAGCTTTCTTGATCCTCCCTTTAGCTCTTTGTATTGTACATGAAATGTAATAAATTTTTACAATGTGCTCATGTTTAAATACCAACCTATATGGCTTTCCTATAGACTATATGGCATTACTGTAAATAAAGCTTTTTGTTTATTTTTTAATACCCGTGCTTTTGAATTACTTATACATCTTTTCGTGGTATAGATAACTAAGAATTAACTGCTACTTAGTCTTCCTATGACCAGATAGTTCATCTCTCCTCTTCTGCAAAGCAATAAATCCATAAAAGAAAGGGAAATAATAAGTAAGAAATTATGTTGAGAGCAGATATATTTGATTTTTTTAGAGGGAATGGTTTTCTTTTTTTTTTTTTAATAGTATTTTATTTTTCCAAATACATGCAAAGATAGTTTTCAACATTCACCTTTGCAAAACCTTGTGTTCCAAATTTTTCTCCCTATCCTACTCCCTTCCCCCTTCCCCAAGACAGCAAGCAATTTGATATAGGTTAAATGTGTGTAATTCTTATAAATGTATTTTCATATTCATCATGCTGTGCAAGAAAAATCAGATCAAAAGGAAAAAAAAATGAGAGGAAAAAACCAAGCAGACAACAACAATAAAAAAAGGTGAAAATACTATGCTTTGATCCATATTTAGTCTCCATAGTTCTCTCTTTGAATGCTGATGGTATTTTCCATCACAAGTCTATTGGAATTATCTTGAACCATCTCATTATTTTATTTTATTTATTTATTTATTTATTTATTTTGCTTTTTGCTGAGGCAATTGGGGTTAAGTGACTTGCCCAGGGTCACACAGCTAGGAAGTGTCTGAGACCAGATTTGAACTCAGGTCCTCCTGACTTCAGGGCTGGTGCTCTAACCACTACGCCACCTAGCTGCCCCAAACCATCTCATTATTGAAATGAGTCAAGTCCATCACAGTTGATCAGCCCATAAACTTGTTGTGTACAATGTTCTCTTGGTTCTGCTCACTTCACTTCACATCCATTCATGTAAGTCTTTCCAAGCTTTCCAGAATACTTTTAAAGTACATTTGGCTTGTTTGTTTTTAGTAAGAATTAATATCAATTACTTTTAAATTATCTACACAGAGAATCTGTCATCTCCTTTTACCTCCTTTTACTAGAGAATTCATCACTGTAGCCTTTCAAAATCAGAAAAATCAGATAAAAAGGCATCACGATATGGTAGATAAGACAGTTTTGCAAAATTTGGTGTTAGCCTCTCGTGCTCTTTCTACCTCCAGATCTCTGATCCTGGGACTTTACATGGTACTCCTTTAATACAATCGTCATGTATTGGTATTTTAGTTATCTGTGTATGTGTTTGATTCTCCTTTAGAGTTTAAATTAGATGAAGTCAGTAAACTTTGTAGCATTCTTCCCTTCTGCTCTCCATTGCATAGCATAGGGCTCTGTCTATATGCACTAAATAAATTCTTAACAAATATTTCATGAATTGGATTGACTTCATTTGAAATATTTGATTCCAGCAACAATTTTCCCAAAGAAATAGATATGGTGATAGATTATAAGAACAGAGAAGCAGAACCGGAAAGGCTTAAAAATCACCTGTTCCATACCCCTTCATTTTACAGATGAGAAAAATGAAGCTGAGAGAAATGAGTTATACTATGTCACAGAGGAAAAAAAATAACAGTAAGCATTTAAGAGTTTAGCACAGTTTTACCGAATGGATGCATTTGAATTTTTAACTCAATGCACGAAGACTCTGGTCATGACATAAAAATCTTGCTTTGTCTGTTTCACATCCTACTTCCTCTAGAAGAGAAAAGTTGGCTTTGAAATAAGTTGATAGGTACCTGGTGTCCTGTCTTCCTTTGGGCTTTTGGGTCAATAGAAGATTTTATTCCCACTGCCTCTACAGCTGAAAAACTCATTACTAGAAAGTAATGGTAGCAGTAAGTCAGTAAGGAAGGGAGGGAGGTGGAATCTCAAAAAAAAAAAAAAAAAAATGGAAACCAAGTGGGCGGGAAGAATTGGTTTTCCAGAACCATGACCTTTCCCCAAGGCTCTGATTTTGATTCTGCTATATTTGCAGAGGCAAAGGATTGATTTTACCTGTAAATGACTTTAATTAGTCAGGTAGGGATATAGCTATGTTTGTAGCAATTGAGCACTTTTTATAGAAGCTTTTCTTCTTTCTCTCTTAGTTTTATTTTTCAATGCATCTAGAAAATGCTAACATTTTGGGAGACATGGTCTCTAGAAATGGACCCCAAGTTTATAGAGAATGGATTTTGTGTCATCATTTCCAGTTATTTCTGGCAGTTTTGATAAATTTGTTTAACCTCTACTGAAATAGAATCTATCATTCAAAATATGTGCTGAGCACCATATTGATTCCTTTTATTTTCTACTAAAATGCTTCAGATTAAAGGTCATCTGAAGGTTCTCTTCACTGATGTGTTCAAATAAGACTGTAGTTACCCCACCCTGCCCCCATGAAAGAAATTAATGTTATATTTTCCTAAGGCCACTTTTAACAATATGTGGTAAAAAGATTTTTAAAAATTTCTTGGTCATCTCATTTTTAGATCAGTGGAAGGATAGTAGAATCTGAAGTTGTAATGTCAAATTCATAGCATCAGAGGTTTAGAGTCGAAAGTATCCCCAGAAGCTATCTAGGCCAATGCCTTTATTTTATAGATGAAGAAACTGAAGTCTAGGGAAATTCACTAATTTTTCTGCTGTCATTCAGGTAAGAGGCAAGATTTTAAATTAGGTCCTGTGATGCCAGTGATAGTGATCTATCTACTGTACTAGACCGGCTCATTTCAATTTAAAGCTATCTTTATAAAAAGAGCTTTACAATTCCAGCAGAGGAAACTTTCAAGATTGAAGCTATAGTCTAACTTGCCAAATATTTTGATATGGAAAGGAGCAAAACAATTATATTCTTTTCACAAAAGTCATTAAGAATTCTGCCCGTTTTTTCCCCCTTTAAAAAAGGTTTTTAGGATATTTAATGATAAAAATATCTGATTCTTTCCTACTTGTATTTCAATCTATGTTTCTCTAATAAATTATCTAGATTCTCACCTGATAACTTTACACTTCATCTGTCTGACACAGTAGATATTGATATTTTCTTTGAATGATCTTCCATACAATTGGTTTGTCTTAGGAGCAATGTTGTCCAAAAACACTTAGATCATGGAATCATCAAATGTTTGATTTGGTCCCTTGTATGTCAGTCTAACTCACCCATTTTTTCACATGAAAAATTCTCAGCTGGCCAGAGAAAACTACAAGGAGAGCCTAGATTTAGGGGTAGACCTTGTGATTGTGATGTCTAACATTCTTTCCTATTTCCGTAGAACATGAAGCTTTCTAACTCAGATCATTGATGATTCATGGAATAGACTTTAGGAATCATCTCATGTAATGCTCATTTCCCAAATGAAGAAACAGACCCAGGAAAGTTATGGTCAAATGCTCATGGTCAAAAGTGGTAGGTCTAGTGATCATTCAAGCACATCAAGGCATTTTCTTATTTAAATTGTTTAGAAAGATTTCTTTTATTACTATGGGTTTTTGACCCCAATGCCATCATTCTGACTGAGTTCTCTAAATTTAAGAACTTTCAAATGCATTTGAGTTTACACACACACACACACACACACACACACACACACACACACGCACACACACACACACACACAAAACCAAAGCAGATAGATGCAAGTGGATCTGAAATAAATTCAGTGTCCTGGTATGGTACAGCCTGATCCAGAGAATTCTGCAAACCTGTCATTTAGTTGTGTTTTTCAAAATGTTAGTCTGTTTCCATGTATTCTGCAAAGATTATACTTCTTTGCCTTCATAGTTCTCTCAGCATTGGTAAGTAGAGCAATTTGGGCTTCTGACCCCTTTTCAATAAGGTCAGTCAGAGTTCTCACAGAGTACATTAGATTTTCAAGAACTTGTGTTGATCATTACCTTCTCCTCCCACTCTACTCTAACCTTTCCTCAAACCCTTCCCATCCCTCCCTGCTCTTCTATTTGCCATTCTGTTGTATGCCACGTTTGGATGTCTCACTAAACCCGCATCTGTTCTGTTTTAGGAGAAACCTGATGCCAGCCCCACGTCACTACAGCTGCGATCCCAGATTGAAGTAAGCACAATGACTTTAATCAGCTATTTTTGTTTCTGCTTTTTTTTTTTCAATTTGATATTCTGCACAAGTCAGATGAAGCTTTCTGCTCTGCCTGTACTTACAGACATGAATCTTCTCTTATAGGAATCGCTTGGATTCAGTAGCACGCTATCAACCCCAGAGACGGAGAGAAAGTAAGTTTTCTTCCCTCCTTCTCCCCCTCTTCCCAGCTCCCTGAGAAAGAAATCACAAATAGGTCATCTTTGCTCAAATCAGTTTTATTTTTTGCATTTCCACACTGGAAATCTTTTTGGTGAAAATGGAATTGACCGTGATGTATATGTGTGTGTGTGATAGATGTTAATATAAAGTTCTTCACACATTTATGTGAGTATGTTTGTGTATCAGGTCGATGTAGTTAAGAGTATATTTTGTTTTTCAAGTATATCTGTCTAAAAATTCTAGGCAGAGTATGGATTTCACACTTTGTTGAATCTCAGCTCCTCCAAAAGATTTGGGAATAAATTCACAAAAATGAAAAAGCAGATAAGTCTTCTTAAATCACTTTCCCTTTTGTAGCTACCCCAAACTCACAAAATTAACTTTGTATTGTTGTGATGAGTTCTGTGGTATAGTACCACAATGAAAAGGCTATCGCTTTCTTCCTCTACTAAAAAAATTAACAGCAACAAAATTGAACCCCAACTTAATCTTCTAAAATTCATTTTTGTAAAAAGTTTGTATTGTGTAGATAGCAACAATATAAATGTGGATAGGAGCTTAGTAACCTTTTCTACTAAAAATGTTTTTATTTTTATAAACTTTCCATTTTAACTCGGGATCTCTAATTCCTATTCTCAATATAAGTAATTATAGGTTATATTTCATATTTCTAGTAATGCCATTACGTACCTTGGTGGGGGCAGAGTGGAGAGAGGGACATTTTTCATTAAGTTATCTTTTGTCTCTATTTTTCTTCTCTCATAATTACCCCACAATGTTTGGTATATGAATGTTTTAGGTAAAGTAGCCTCCAAATAAGGAACTAACACATCTGAGTCTCCAAACAGTGTCATCTTGGCAGAGAGCCACTTGGATTCTTTCATGCCGAGAGAAGCATATAAGTGGTTTAGAAACAAAGTATTTAAGGAATGAAAAGCCCATGTTGAAAAGAGTGTGTGTGTGCTTTACAGGGCAGCTCAGACTTAATCCAGCCACGTGTGTGTGCTTTTGGCACAGAGACAATTCTGTGTCAAGAAAGCTTGCTAGGACAGAAAGGCTACATGTTAACTTTTGAAGATTTGAGTCAAGGTTGAAAGATATTAAAAGTTATGGTAGTTGTGGAGTCATTTTTTTAGCCATTCTTTGTGACCCCATTTGGGGTTTTCTTGGCAATGTTACTAGAATGGTTTGCCATTTCCTTCTTCAGATAAGGAAACTGAGGCAAACAGAATTAACTGACTTGCTCAGAGTCACACAGCTAGTATATATACCCAAGACCCAGATTTTAACTCAGGAAGATGAATCTTTTTGACTTCAGGCCTTATGCTCTATCCACTTAAAACCATACAAAAAAAAGAAGAGGTCTCTATTCATCTTAGGTGAATAAGTATAAGTGCAAATGAAATTTGAACTTTTTTCCATTATTTTTATTTTGTAGCATCTCATGAATGCTATGTCATCATGACCATCAAACTATTAGTGGATTTTTACTGCATCTTTTAGAGGTAAAGAAAATGGAGATTATGAAGAAGCCCTGAATGACTGTTCAGTTTCTGCCAAGCTGGATAAGATTTTTATTATTGATTAAGTTCTGCTCTTAACATACTTGTTAACCTTCCCAGATCCTTCAAATAACAACTTGTATGTTTACCCTTGGTCCCCAGAGGAAGTGACTCACTGAAATTGGGCTAATCCAAGAGTGGGATTTGGGTGTTTTTCCCACCCCACAATTGTGGGCAGTCATTCTTTCCTTGTTTATGTCCTCTTCCTTAGTGAAAATGTGGCATGGATCTTGTGGCTAAAAAGGAGACTGACAGCCTCCTCAAAGATTACCACCAATTTTAGATGACACACACATTTTGCCAATCCCATTTTTTTCATAATCTTGGCATTTTCTCCTTGCTTTTCTAGATTGGATTCTTAAACCATTGTGTTGTTTCTGGGCACTTGAAAAATATGATTTCATTTTGTCTTTCCAGTTTTTCATTTTTAAATATTGATATATATGTAGATCTTGACATTTATGTGATTAAAAATTCCATTAGACATAGGATCTTTAAAAGAAATGAAATGTTACCCCAATATCGTGGATTAGTCTAGTCTAGTAAATGTGTTCTGGCTGTCTAAATTCCCCCCCCCCCTTTTTTTTTTCTCGTTTTGAAATAAACATAAGCTATTATGTAACATGGAGTAGTTTTCAATGCAAACCATTCTCATTCAAGAAGTGGTTTGTTTTGGTTTTGAATAAGTTTGAATACCATTCTTGTAGGTTTTGGTTGTTACATTTAAGAGAGAGAGAGAGAGAGAGAGAAAGAGAGAGAGAGAGAGAGAGAGAGAGAGAGAGAGAGAGAGAGAGAGAGAGAGAGAGAGAGAGAGAGAGATCTTTAAATGAAAGCAAGAAGGGAAAATACAGGGACTGAGAATGCATATTAAAATAGCAATGGATGGAATCCTGGTTGTTTTTCTTAAACAGAGCTTAATTTTGAGTAGGTTATCTTTACTACTTAATAGCCAAAATTTTCTTAATAAAATATTTGGAAATTCACATAGCAAGTAATTTTAGCAACCAAATTCCAGGTCGGACAGAAAATGACTATCACACTGTTTCCTTCCACAAGTACCAAGCAAGAATTTCTCATTTCCCATCTCCCTCTTGGTGATATTCCCTGTCCATTCTTCATCAGATCCCCTATGCCCATTTGCTATTTTTCCCCTGTCTTCTTCCTATCTTTCCTCATCAAAGCCTGCCCTCATGAAAAAAATCTCTTGAACTAACAGGTGACAACAGCTTTTAAGTATTACTCTCTGCTATGGTATTTTCATTTTAAAAAATTACTTTGAATATCTTAATTTTTTTCAACATGGTTTTTCCCTGAAGTGGGTCTGACATGTTGGTAGGAATTCTTGGTGATTTGTTGTAGCCAATCTTCTTGCTGATAAATCACTTTAAATTTAGCAGTACTGGTTCTCAACTGATTGATTCACAGTCCATTCCTGAGCCAGTGCTTGAAGCCTTCCTAGTTTAGTAAAGAGCTTGCCAAAGCTGGTGCTTTCATGAAGTGTATCTACCCAGAATCCAGTGTTATTACCATACCACTGTGAAGCATCAGAGCAGGTCTTCAGTAAGGGGTTTATGCCCTAATAAAAATTAAAACCTTCTCACAGGGATCATAGGATTTCACGCTGGGCCAGGTCTTAGAAATAATTTAATATATCCCCATTTCAGGAGGGGGTTTAAGTGTCTTAACCAGGGTCATACAGGTGAATAAGTAACAGAGCCAAAGTTGAAGGAATAAAACTCTTAAGTGGTAGCTTGTAGAGGACAGAAGTGTTTTTTTTGTTAGTTTACTTACTGTTGTTTGTTTTTTTTGGTGGGCATTGCAGAAGTCAAACATATGTTGATGTTATAATATAAAGCAGGTGTATATTCTGTCTCAGACCTGTTGCTCTACCTGTTCCTAATAAGAAAGCAAGCTTTTTTGTCTGGGGGTGCAGGGTCGGGGTGGGTGGGAGTGGAGAGTCAACTGTCATTGATTAGTTTTTTTCAGTTAATATCATTTTTGTTGCATATTGATGTCTCGCCTCCTCTTCTTCCCTCCTCTTGTTTCCATAGTTACAGAAAATTTGTATTTGTCAAGTCAGCAAGTATTAAGTGCCAGTTTTGCCAGGTATAGTGTTAACTGCCAAAGAATGGCAAAAAAAAAAAAAAAGGTTCTTATCAAGGAGCTCACAGGCAAATGCAGAGCAGCAGTAAGAGCTTGCATGTGAACAACTCTGTACAATGAAGATATATACAGGATGAAATGTAGGTAATTTCAGAGGGAAGACACTAAGATTAACACTCAGATTCTCTTTGGTTTCAGAAGACAGAACTAGGAATAGTGAGTGGAAGTCTAGGGGAGGCAGATTTAGTCTGAGGTAAGGTAAAACTTCCTGCCAATTAGAGACCTGCAAAGGTGAAATAGCTTTACTGGAGGAGGGTTGTGATCCTTCTTGAAGATCTTCACGTGGAGCTTAAATGACCATTATTGTTTATGCAACAAAGAGCAGTCCTAAACCTGTGTGGATTAGCATAGATAGCCAGCTCAAAGATTTTGTGATTCTGTATATTTTTTTGGGAAAAAAAATCAACTCTAGGTAGGTATTCAAGGCATCTGAGTGACACAATGTATAGAATACAGGGCATGGAGTCCAAAAGACCTGAGATTTCAAATCTGTCCTCAAACACTTACTAGTTATATGATCTTGAGCAAGTCACTTCATCCTGTTTGTCTCAGTTTCCTCATCTGTAAAATGAGTTGGAGAAGAAAATGGCAAACTACTCTATTATCTTTGCCAAGAAAACCCCAAATAGGATCATGAAGATTCAGGCACAATTGAAACCATTGGAGAACAACAAAGCTAGGTATTAATTGGACCAAAGATTTTGGAATTGGAAATTTATTCATTTAATCATTAGGTCTTTCAAGAACATTTACAGAAGAACATGTATTTGCTAAGGAAAATGTCCTTTTTCTGGGGGAGAGAGGAGATAGGGAAAAATTTTTTTGAGTGTTAGAAATTGCATTTTAATTTTAAATTGCACTTTAAGGGGGTAACTTGACAATTGAATTAAACTTTAGATAATACAACCTTATAGCAACATATCATCATGCTTTATTATCTAAGAGGTCAAATGAAGTTGAACATGTCTATTTATCTGTAGATAAAAATCTAGAGATAACTTTTTATTAGAGAAATTGAAATTCAAGATAGAAAAAGAAAGACTGAGTCTTTATAGGACAAAAAACCTCTACCATGCAGCAACAGTTTGTTTGAGTTTTTAATTATGCACATGGTGATTTTAGAGACATCTTACATTTATTACCATTAATTAAAAAGCAATAATTAAAACCCAAGGTTTATTAGTTCTTATGGTAATGGGAGAAAATGGTGTCCACTCATCCAAATAAGTTTCAATGACTTTTCTCCCCTTAATTTTCAATTATTCTCAGTTATTCATACTAAGGGATAGCAGACTAAAACACATGGGGAACATCCAAAATTCTTCAAAATCTTTATTTACTGGTGGTTTTTCTTTTCCCTCCATTAAACTTTTCATCAGAACTTCAAATGTATTGTGAATTTTTTCATATTTTCCTTTCCTTTATATACGCTTCTAATGAGTTGTGTTTAGCATAGGACAAAAAGGCAGATGAGAACTCAAAATGAATAATTAGGCACTGAACAATAATGTTACCTCTTGTATGTTTTGGAATCATACATACAATATTTTCTTTGTAATGGCAGTGGTAGAATATAAGATCACTGAGTGCAGGGACTATTTTCTTTTTGTCTATGTATCTCCAGTACTTAGCACGGTATATGAAAGAAAATAAGCCCTTAATAAGTAATTGTTGAATTAAATTAAGTTGAAATGAATAAACATAGTTAAGAAGTACTGTTGTTTTTTGTTGTTTTTTTTTTCCTGACCAAGCCATAGTTTCCCATTTCAAATTACATTAAATTTAAACAGGTTTCATGTGAAATGCTGATAGATCAGCAAGGTGGTATAGTGAATACGACATTGGACTTGAAGGTGAAAGACCTCAGTTCAAATCCCCTCTCTCTCTCTCTCTCTCTCTTTCTTTCTCTCTCTCTCTCTCTCTCTCTCTCTCTCTCTCTCTCTCTCACACACACACACACACACACACACACACACACAGTATAATACCTCATAAATGAGAATCCAATGAGTTAACATCTTTAAACTACTTGGAAAACAATAAAGCTATACATAATTGCTAGCTGTTATAGTAGTGGTTGTTATTGTTGTTTTGAATATGACTCCAAGCCCTATAGTCTCTTGGAAATATGTGTGTATAAATTGGGTTGCCTCTTCTTAAACCTGGTAGTAAGGAAGGCCTACTTCTTATTATTTCCCATTAATTGGCCTCTATTTTCCTATCTTTCTCAACTCAGCAGTGAAGTTGAAACCCTGAGGTTCCTCTTTGGAACGTTGTTTGATGAACAATTCAAGTTTCTGTGTTGATTAACATTTATTAGGCACTTCCTTCTAGTAGCATAACTATTATCATTTCTATTTTACAAAAGAGGGAGCTACATTACAGAGAAGTAAAAAACTTTTTCAGGGGTCAAACAGCTGATAAATTTCAGCTTCAAGACCTGAACTCACATTTTCTCAAAGAAATTTCATCTTTTCATTAAACCACTAAAGAATAATCTAAAGAAAGATGATAAAATTTAATGGCTGGATAAATGGACTACATGCCAGAAGTTCTAAAGTCTGTGTTTAGATTCTGTGATTTGTTTTCCTATATTCATGTTTCCTTATCCATTAAAAAATTATTGATTACCTAAATTTTGTCCTAAGCCAATAGTATTGGCATCAAATAATAGCTCTAGTCAATCTCACATCTTACTTATTTAATTTTATTTTTGAATAATAGTTTATTTTTCCAATTACATATAAAGACAATTTTTGACTCATTTAAAAAAAATTGAGTTCCAAATCCTCTTCTCCTCTGCCACAAAACAGAAAGCAATAGGTTATATGTGTACAAACCACATGTTTATCAAGATTAAAAAAAAAACATGAATGTGATTAAAAGTTGCATTTTTAAAAGTAAAAACTACTTCAGTCAAACATAATTTCTTTTGTTATGATGTGAAAAACTGGATTTTGAATTCAATCTCCACTGCCCATGGTATTACTGGATATATAGGAAGATATTTCTGCTGTTTTTATCATGGTGCTGCCTTTCACTGATAATGTAGTATTTATACAAGTGTTCTTTCTCTAAGGTCATCACTTGCTGAGGAGACAGAAGGAGGGTAGGACAGATCAGGATGTAGGGAGAGAGGAGGCTCCAATCCAGTTATTGTAAACCTATAACAATGCAAACACACTTGGCTCTCTGACTGCTGTTTCCCCTGTTCAAGTAGGTTGACCTTAGTGACAGGCTGAGGAGCTCTTCGTTTTTTGCCAGGATATCCAGGTCAAACCTAATCCCATAAACTGAGCCTGCTGTATCCTGTCTCCCATCCTGTTTGTCACAAGGATGTTGCAAGGGAGTGAGACATCATTTTGTTCCAGTGAGGGGAGTGAGTGTGTGTATAATTTCTAACTAATCTAGAATCCTTTGTACTTACTTGATAAGGGTGTGCCTTTAGGTTCTTTGAGTATTATAGCAAAAAGAAAAGGGGTCTAGGACAGCCAAGTAACTGGATTCTAGTCTTAGTCTTACTACCAATTAACTCTGTCATCTCTGACCAAATCATTTTCTCTCTGTGGGTTACATTTCCTCATTGATAAAATAAGAGGGTCAGACTAGATAAGCTTTTAGTGTTTACTCCAGCTGTTAGATTCTGTGACTCACTGCAGTATGATCTACATCAAGACAATAGAGTGGAAAACTGGTTCTTGAGTCCAAAGACCTGATCTTGAATTATGGCCTTACTACTGTGAGATATTGGTAGGTTACTTAACCCATCTGATTCTGTTTCCTCATCTGTAAAATGAAGGGACTGGTCTAGATGATCTTCAAAATTCCTTCTATTTCTGAAGTCTCAAGATCCCCTTTGCCATTTGGCATTTGATTAGCATTTGCAGCAGCAAGTGGCAGTGATGAGGTTGGTTGCCTCTCATGTTAATGAGTCAGGGATCTAGAGTGCCATTTTTTTACTCATATCACTGAATTTTGCTTGGAGAAAGATTCTTAGTTATTTGAAATAGAGAATTAAATAATTGCAAGATGATGGATTATCCAAAAGAAGGTGGAGAAGCACATGATGAGCATGAGTGGCCTAAAAATGTATTATTAGCAGATATTTTATCACGACAGATATCTTGAAAAATTTGGGTGATTAATTATGGAAGTGAACTGTCTTAAGCATCAAAGAATGGTCCTTGGATACCCCATATGCTCTATTGGGAACTACACAAATTAAAGTTTTAGAGCCAGGTCTCTAATATATTCTGTTGGCAGTTCTTTGGGAGGATATAGAAAGAGTTTCATTGAAGGGAGTACCCACATCTATGAAATCCCAGATCTATTGAAGTAATTGCAAGATCATTGAAAAGAAACCTTTTACTCATGAGCTATTTGTTTCTGTTCTGCCATCATAGAACTGACCGACAGAATCCTGATGTGTTCAATATAAATCAGGAGAGAGAGACAGAGACAGAGACAGAGAGAGAGAGAGAGACAGAGACAGAGAGAGAGAGAGAGAGAATGTTACGTGTATATATGTGCATGTGTGTGTTCTCCATCATGTTTAATATCTGAAGGGCTCAACATTCCAGATCACAGGGGTTCAGTAGTCTGAGCAGCTGTGAACTAGAATCCTCTATTTCAGCTGTTCCTAAGTTAACACACTATTGCAGTAAGCTATGTCTGCTTTGTAAGTCACCAGCTGACCTACTCATAACTGCAAGCTCACATGCCTGGGCTATGCCATTGCCCTGTAACAAGGAGAACTCATCACTGTCATGACTTCTGCAAAGTAAGGAGTTGCTTTGCAGGTTGAGCTACTGTAACTTCTTATTCTCTCCCTGGCATTAGATAAAAGAGAGCATTAGACAAAATTAGGGAAATGTCCTAGAGACTTTTTGCTGTTGGGTTTTTTTTTTTTTTTTTTTTTTTTTTAGTGTCTCCTTTCTATCCCACCCCACCATCACTCAAAAGCTTCTCCGAAATCAAACATCAAACAGTCCTGAGCTAATAACTTTGAACTTCTGAAAGTTACTGGCAGAGAGATACAAAGATAGATGGAGTTGAGAGAGACCTGTGGAGAAGATAGCAGATATCAGAAATGGAAAAAGCTTTGCTTAGGTTCTAGAGAAAGCTGTACTCATTCCTTTTTTCTCTAAATAAACTATTTCTCTTCTGACAACTGCAAAACCTTCTGGCTAATTCAAATCAATATTATTGTCAGCCAAGTTTTAACTTAGTAATTTTTGTTGAAATTTTAAGCTTTTTTTTTTTTTAAGAAAGGGTGAGTCAAAAAGAAAACTGGATTTTAACTTAGTAATTTTTGTTGAAATTTTTCAGCTTCTTTCCTTCCTTTCCTCCCTTTCCTTCCTTCCCTTCCTTTCCTTCCTTCTTTTCCTTCCTTCCTTTCCTTCTTTTCCTTCCTTCCTTCTTTCTTTCTTTTTCTCTTTCTTTCTTCCCCCCTCTCTTTTTCTTTTTTTTGTTTTTCTTTCTCTTCTCTCTCCTTTCCCTTCCCTCTCCACATTTCCTCCCTCTTCCTTTCCCTCTCCTCCCCATTTCTTTCTTTCTTTTGGAAGGGTATAGGAGAAGAAAAGAAAGTGATATTCTATAGGACATTCAGAATTGACTACCTTTTCTCTAAGATGCTTCTTCACTGGCCATCAGCTATAATATCATCTAACATTATTTGACTCAATGCATGGTAAAATGATATAGAAAAACACCAAGGGAATGATCTCCAAAATTAGCCCTTATAGAAAAAGTCCCAGCAGCATTCAGAGTGATAAGACTTAGAAGTAGGCCATTTTATCATTGTGGTGACTCATATCCTCTCATAGATGATCCAACAACTTACTCTTCTTGGGTTCCTGAATCATCTGTGGTAGGTGATGATGAACTCATCTGCAGTAAAACAAGAGCATTAATGGCCACAGAATGTAAAGCAATCAGAGGACAAGACATAAGCACAACCAACAGAAAAATGAAAAAGAGCTTGGAATGACCCGTGACAATTCCATATAGAGTAGCCTGATAACAGTTTAACAAGACTTTAAAAAAAGAAGATCGAGAAGGGTGTTTTAACTTTCAAGCTTTTCACAGCATTTATAATCGAAATTCACCATCATCTGTGACTGAGGAATCAAAGGATCTCCACAAAAGTGGGTATGACACTGTGTTCAGTTAGTTGTTAGAGCCTAGATTCACAGGAAGCCAAATTATTCATGCTGCCTGACAGAAAGCATCTCCCTAAGAGAAGTAGGGCAGGAAACTCCCACAATAACACTCACAATGGAGCAGGCAGCCGGCTAACCTCGTTCTCCAGCATGTGATGAGCCGGACCAATGTGAGTCCCTGAGGCAGCTGGGGGAAGGGTCCTCCCTGCTAATAATATACCAATGCCCAGAGTCAGATGTGCTAAGCCAGAGTTATCTCACTTTCTATGGGTGAGAGTGATATATGTGTATATATGGGCAGGGGCAAGGCCCTGGGAATATACAAACTCCCATGGCTGCCTGAGATTGGTTCTTGGCTGGGGAAAGAGCATTTAGCTTTCTTAGAGGCTGTTTGACACTAATATCCCCTCTTACTCCTTGGAGCAGCTGAATCAAAGAAAGCCTCTGCTACTCCTGCTCTTGTATATCTCTTTTCTGGTTCAACTGGGCTCCAACAGTGCCAGCAGCTAACATGGCCATCCCTGTTTGGATGATGTTGAATGAGAACCGGTGTTTGTTTCCACTGAGAAAGTTTTGACCTGCTTAAAGAGCCATCACTATGGAAACGTAATGAGGAGATAATTGAATGGAGCCTCTTTTCCTCCCATCTCCCCCCTCTGTCTTTCCCCCATTCTCAAGCTGATGCCAGTAAGGTCAGGGCCCTTGCAGCCCTGCCTTCCCTTTGGGCTCATGCAAATTTGATAAGAATACTAAAGGCCCATTTTCCTCCCTGTGCCAACTTCTGTTGAGATAAATTATCCCATATTCTCCCTGTAACAGTTATAGTGGCATGCAGTTTTCACACCAATTATGGAGCTGGGTCCTGCATTAAGCATACAGATAACCAAATGGCCTTCCAAAAGAACATGCAAATTTTTTTTTTGCTTCATTCAGAGCTTTGCAACTGAGCAACATTTTCATGTTTAAAAGCCCTTCCTGAACTATTCATTGTACGCATGCAGTAAATTCTGGAGAGAGGTAGAAAAAGGAGGGTTTTCAACTCAATTTGTAGGATAACTTAAGTCCGTTTAAAAATGTAAACAATGTTCTTTAAAAAGCCCACACAAAACCTCTATTGGCTAAGTTGTATTTTGAGCTTCAGGATAAGGTTTAATATCTTAAATGACCTTTAAAATGCCCATGATCATTAAAACCAAATCTGATTACATTTCCACTCCTCATTTATGGCAATAGATTTCATAGCATTTCAGATATAAAGGGAGTATGTTATCCTTTTAATAGAAATTTAAAAACTGGCCCTAAATTTGTATTGGTTTAAGGAACTTCCAGATGAGCAAATTGTATTTACCAATGCAGGTAGAGACTTTACTATTTGTGTCTTTTAAAATTGTTTGAGGATTCTGAGCGTTTAAGTGATTTGCTCAGGGTCACATAATCACTATGTGTTAGAAATAGTACTTGAACCTAGCTCTTCCTGCTTTTGAGGATACCTCACTTTCCATGTGGTATGCTACAATATCATATAAAATCTTTAGTGAGCACATAAGAGCAAAAAAAAAAAAAAAAAAAACAACAAAAAAAAAAAATTATTACCTGGATTCAAAACTGAAATGCATGAAGACCTGGGCTAAGATCATCAGGGCTAAAGCATAAAATACTTTAAAAAAAAATTTTCTAAAGCTTCAGTTCTTCCTTTATACAAGAAACAGCCAAATTATGTAGTGTGGTTTCCATTGCCATTACATGCTGGAATGATTTTCTCCATAGTCACTAATGACTTATTAATTTCAAAATCCAATAATACTTTGTCAATTCATAGCTTCTTTGACTTTTCTGAAGTATAAATGATCACTATACCTTCCCTTAAGGTACATGATACTACTTTTCTTGGTTCTAACTATGACTTCTTGGTCAGCTTGGTTCATCCTCCCCAAATATGGGTGTTACTCAATGCACTGATCTCTTCTCTCTTTTTTCTGTTTACATTAATCTATATTGCTATGTCATATATAGCTATGACTTTTTCATCTACATGCTATGGGTGCCCAAATTATATCTGAGCTGATCTCTCCTGAATTCCACTCTGTCTGCTGAATATCTCCAAGGGGATTTCCCATTAGTACCTAAAATTAAACATTTTCGAAACTGATCATGTCATCTTCTTCCTAAAACTTTCCCACTCTTTCAACTTCCTTATTTCCATTGAAGATATGATTTCTCAAATATTTTTCCTGTAATTAAATAGCAACTACTATACCAACATCTATTAAAATCTTTTTCTAGTGTCATATTGGCACCTGAAGGCATTATGTATTTGTCAAAGACTTTGCCTGTAGAACACAAACACTGTCAGGTACTACTAAGTTAATTAGGCTCTGAGTACAAACATCATCTGAAGATTTGCTTAGCTAGGTTAGAAGATGCCTATCATCAGGTTGGCTCCAAGGTCATGATTTTTTTTTTGCCACATCAATTCTCAAAATCCATCTCCTGTATAGAGGCTGGGATTTTCATCCACTGAAGAAGTAACTACACTGACAACATAGCAGTTTCTTTAAGTATTTAAGAAGGAACCAAGATCATGTTAAAAACAGTTCTTGTTTCCACTTCTTAGACCCATAAAGAAACCCATGATATTTCAAGTGAAGACAACTACAACCCACACTTAGGAAATGGGAAAGTCACTGGGATGGGTTTGGAAACTTTGTAAGATGACTATAGTAGGCCATAAATTTGACTTTCTCCACCCTGTCTGAGTCTACACCCACGGATCTCTCCAGCTGTGTGTTAATGCAATTCTTAGAGGTGTAGTTCTAATGAAGCTATATATCAGAGCATTGCAAAACCAAGGGGTCTGTGCAGAGAAGTAATGCTATTTGGCTGCCTTTCAGACATGCAGCTCTTATACTCCTGCCAAGTGTCACTGCATCATTAACTTTCAGTACAAGTTATCAGGCTATGAATGAAAGAACACAAATCACTTTCAATGCCCATTTGTGAAGGAGTTTCAGATTCAATGAATGTTACAGAAACACAGTTGGTATATCAAATTTGTGGTCCATTCAGTGATCCCATAGAATCAACCCACCATATGTCTAGAAATTGAACTATCTTTTTACTGACCATCATGAGAAGTTTGAAAGGTCAGAGGTGTCTACCTTTATGTGCTAGGGGAAGTCACAATTTTTCTTCACTTAAATATTCCTGGTAAGTATTGCAGCTTCTATTTCTAGTCTCTTCAGGATACCACAGTTCTTCACCATCTCCATAATCAATGAACAACAACAACAACCCCCCCCCCCAAAGTTTTAAGTATAACAGAAGAAATGGTAGAAATTGTTGATATGGATATGGATAGGGTCCTGTGATTTCATAGGTTTAAAGAACTATTGGTTGATTTAACTTCCTATGGATCAACAGTCTTCTCTGCAACTTAGAGCCAGAAACAGTTATCTTGAACTTGTTCAATCATTTCACTCATGTCTGACTCTGGGGTTTTCTCAGGCCAAGATAATAGAGATAATGGAGTGGTTTACTATTTCCTTCTACAGTTTATTTTACAGATGAAAAAACTGAGGTAAACAGAGGTAAGTGACTTGGCCAGAGTCATATAGTTAATAGGTATCTGAGGCCAAGAGAAGTGTTCTTGACTGCAAGCCCAGTACCCTATTCACTGCACTGCCTACCTGCCCTTGAGAACTGAGAATTTAAGTGACGTGCTCAGCATCACACAGTCAACATATATCAAATGAGGGATAACATATATTTAGCAGAGTGAGTATTTCAGTGGTAACTCCAAAATCTAAGAACAACATCCTAAAATAAATTGCTCTCACAAGTTAGTCATTTATTTGGTGAAGGACTATAAGAAAACATGGACGAGAATGGGATAGGTTAAACTAAAAATAGATGGATTGTGATCTATACCAATGAAAAGAATGGCTCCATCACTGTGTTCACAGACCTGCAGAATATTAGCACTGAAAGATACCTCAGGGACCAACCCATACCAATCTCCTATATAATTTGCCCAATAAATTGTCATTCTAGCCTTGCCTTAATGATACCTAGTGAGAGAAATTCCATTACCCCCTGAGGTAGCTTTTTTGACTTTGGGATAGTTCTAACCATTAGAAAGTTTTCTTTTAAAAAAAAATTTAATAGTATTTTATTTTTCCAAATACATGTAAAGATAGTTTTCAACTTTAATTTTTTGTAAGTTTTTGTGTTCCAAATCTTTCTCCCTCTTTCCCTCCCTTTCCTCTTTCCAGTACAGCAGGTAATCTGGCAAAACCATCAGTACATTGAAAAAAAAATTGACAAAATATTCACAGTAATTCCTACCCATAGACACTAAAATCTCTGCAAAAGAGAAGAAGAAGGTGTTTTTTGTTTTCTAGGGCCATGCTTGTTCTTTGAATTTTGTAATATTCACTTTTGAATTTTTGGTGGTGATATTTTTCCATTTACATTATTGTAGTCGGTATTTTTTTCCTTTGGCTCTACTTACTTTAACATAAACTGATATAGATTTAAGTCTTTCTTTAAGTTCATTTAAGTCTTTCTAGTTTCTACATTCATCACATCTCTTATTTCTTATGGTACAACAATATTAATCTACTACAATTATATATCCATTCCTTCCCCCCAAACCATAGGAATTTACTTTGTTTTAAATCAGTTTTAAATTGGATTATAATCTTACCTTAATTCAGTCTACACAACTATGAATCCAAGAACCCTACTACTGAATGACTTTTGGAACGTGATAGCAAAAAAAAAAAAAAAAAAAAAAAAATGAACTGGGCCTGCCCAATTATAGCATCCATATCAAAATGCTGATTATTCAGAAGTAGCCCTTAGAATTAAGGACTAAAATTCATTATAAAAATGGTCAAAGAATATGAACAAAGAGTTCTTCAAAGAAGAATTGCAAAATGTTAACAATCACATGAAATAATGTTCCAAAACACTATTATTAAGATAAATGCAAATCAAAATAAACATGAGGTTTAACCTTCCATCCTGCAAATTGTTAAGGATAACAGAGATGACAATTGTGTTGAAATGGTCCTGGAATGATAAGTATATTGATGAATTTTTGCTCAAGTTGTGAATTTGCAAAACAGTTTTGGAATACTATTTGGAATTATGAAAATAAACTGACTAAAATGTCACTAGTCTTTGACCCAGAGATTCTATTACCTGATTTATACCCTTGTGTTGCCATCAATAAAAGAACATTTCCATATATAACAAAATATTTATAACAACATTTTTGGTAATAGTAATGAATTGGAAACAAAAGTAGATGGCCGTGAATTGGGAAATGACTAAACACATTGTGGTACATGAGTATAAAAGAATATTATCATACTCAAAAAAGTGATGAATGTGCTGGATACAAAGAAGCATTTAAAGCTCTACATGAACTGATGTGGACTGATGTAAACATAATCAAGAAAATAATAGACATGATGACTACAATAATGTAAATGGAAAGAAAAAATCAAATATCGAACACTCAAAAGTAAGCATGACAAAATTCAAAAGATGAAGAATGACTCAAATAAAGATGAGAATATATGCCCAATAAGTCCTTTGTGGAGGTGGGAGGCTCACAAGCATTGAATATTGCATATGGATTTTGGACTTTTTCAATACATTGATTGTTCTGATATTTTCTCTCTTGCTGTCTCTCGCTCTGTCTTTAAAAAACTACAGCTTGTTTTATGAAGTGAGCTTCTGAAAGGAAAGTTAAGTTATGATGATGTAAATAACAAAAGACATCAATATAGATTATTTTTAATAAAAATACGACCTGGGCTTGGGTCTTGCCTTTGACACATACTAGTTGTGTAACCATTGGCAAATCATGTAACTTCTCAATACAGATGATGTGCTGAACTGCACTGGGGGAGGTTTTATACTCTCTGAGAGTGTTCTATCCTGAGTTTCCCACACAAATAAAATCAAAGTCCAGATCTGTAGAGGGAGGAGGGAAGGAGAAAGGGGGAGGAGGGAGTAGAGAGAGAAACAGTTATCAGTGTAAAATGACAACTTAACAATCAAATACATAACACTGTACTGGACAAAGTTAGAATAAGGTCCTTGTCCTCCAAGAACAAGGCTAATAATGACATGAACAAATGCCTGTAAAGATAAAATAGGCAGCAGTACAATGAGAACAACAGTACATTAGTAAAAGTAAATTAGATTTTAAAAACTTATACAGTATACAGCCTTCATAATCTTTTACAAAAATTTTCTGGAAAATAAATATCAAAAATTAAATTAAATGCTTAATTTAAGAAGAAAAGTAGAAATTTGAGTACATTTAGAGAATTTGATATTTTCATGAATTTGGGTATGTCATAAAAAAAGAAAATATGGAATCAGTCAGTCACCAAAAAATGATTAAGTTCTTACTCTGTCAGTTCTTACACTGTACCAAGTGCTAGAAATACTAACACAAAGGTGAGATCATTTCTGCCCTTGAGTTTCCATTTTAATATAAAAAGCTATAGATGAGTTATGAGCTGATTTAGGTAAGGGGATAACCACAGTAACTTAAAATAACAGTTCCATTAAAGTATTTATGATAAAAACTTTCATTAAAGAAGAGGTTGAACTTCATGGGAAACATTTCAGTTTTTCTATAAGCCTAATTAAATATGAAATTCTGCTTGATGGAAGAGGGAGCAGTGTAGAGCACGTATTGCTGGTAGGTACTAGATGGTTTCTCATAAAACAAATATTATAAATTGGAATCTTATTTCCTCACCGATTTTCATTATATCTGGAGAAAGGAGAAGGACTTAGCTGGGAAACTTGGATTCCAAAGCATAGCAAAATGACATTTTAATAATGTATCAAACTATAATTCTACAACACTAATAACAACACATTCTATAGGCTTCAAATAAAAGGTATTATTTTTTCATGACATAAAATTTCCAAGAAAGCACAAAATTTAAGTGAAAGTAGGTAGGGTTATAATTATTTGTCATGGAATCCAAAAGACAAGGAGGCCAAAGAACTAGTTGTAGTTTAACTCAATAGAGGAGTCAAGTCCTCAGCTTTTATCAAGTCCTGTCCCCAGAATTATAGAAAAGAATAACATTCATATCTTTCTGACTACCAAGATACTATTTCTACACTTTGTGGAGGATTTTGTGGCTTTCAGAAATAAAGTGATTTAGGGTAAAAGGGAAATATAACAAAAGCAGAAATATAACAGAAAATAAACAAATAGGGAAGTTTATTTCCTGAAATACAGTTGAGAAGACTTAACAATTTCAAAACTCTTTGTTTTCCAGTAACAGAGAATCTTTAACTTTTAAATTATTTCAATACTTCAAAGATTTGTAATTTTGTCATTTCATCTATTGTTTCTACTGACATGGACTTTGAGAGTTGAGATGGTCAGGAAATTCATTATTTTATGGCCAATCTGTTGATGAGCCAACTAGAGTGTCTAGGAACAAAAAGATGCATGTTCAAACCTTGCCTCTGACATTATCTATGTGAGCCTGAGGAAGTATTCTTTTAACTTTTCTCACTTTCTAAATTAATTTTTTTCTAATTTAAAATTATTTTCTCTCCCAGAATAAAAGAAAGAAAAAAAATAAATTCCTTTATTGTCCATGTTAAAATATTGTGCCTTTTTTTTTTTACCCTGAATCCATCATCTCTTTTTGAAATGAGTCACCTGCTAGAAGGAAGGAAGGAAAGAAGAAAGGATGGATGGATAAATGGATTTATTAAGGGCTTACTAAACACAGAGCACTGTGCATCTAAAAGAGTAGGACAATCTATTCCTCTTTAGGAGCTCACACTCAATGAGTGAGACAACAGATTGAAGGCATTCCTTATCTATAAATTGTTCATAATAACAGCAGAAAATAATAGCATCTACCTCCTAAGGTTATTGGTGGGGGGAGGCTACATTGAGTTTATGAATGTAAAGTGTTTTGTAAATTTAAATGCTACATAAATGGAAGTAGATTTTATTAGGCTTTTTGAATTTAGCTAGGCTGGTCTTCATATGAAAGTCATATAGTCCATTAGGTGGCCCAGATTCAAAACCTTTCTAACAGGATCTGACCTATCAGAGTTTGTGTTTTCTTCAAGTATGGTTTTTGAGAACTGTTACAATACATCTTCTTTTTTCTATCATGTTTTATTCTGCTTTTTCTACATAATTACTTATTCATTCTATGCTAGAGCCTACTTATGTCCCCTGCCAACCCTTATAAAAATTGTATTTCACTTTAATTTTTTTTACTTTTATTTTTACTTTATTCTAAATTCAATGAACACCAAAAAAGTACATTTCCATATACAAAGTAGAACAAAAAAAGGATTGTATGCAAAAAAAAGTGAATACGGTTTCTATTTTGAAAAAGTATGTAATAAATGCAATGTTACTTTCAAAGGTATATTGTTCTTAGTCACATGTATTTGCATACACACATAACAGAAGTTTCATATGAAACAATAATACTTGCCATAAAACTAAAATTAGTTTTGAAGTTGTCATTCCTTTTCTTATTTTAAAGAGATCTTTCAGACCAAAGTCTTCACTGTAAAAAAAAAGGGGGGGGCTGATATATTTTAGTGGGGACTTTTTTTTTATTACTTTCATTGTCCAGAAAGCCATTTGTTGTAATAACAGCAAAAAGAGGAAAAGCAAATAACTTAACAAAATTATTCAACATATTACCCCCTCCAATAACCTCTGCAGTGTTATATTTCCACAAACCAACTTCTGAAAGAAAGGAAGGAGTGGCATTATCATTTTTCTTTTTCAGGTCCATCAATGGATTTTAGAAATGTGGCCTTCAGTTTTAATGTTTATTGTAGCTCTTTACATTTGCATCATTCTGTATATTGTTTCCCTGTTGCTTCTTATTTTACTTTGCATCTGTTCATGTGAATGTTCTCCTGCCTTCCTATAGAGCATTCATAATCCCCCTAACCCCTCATTGTAAAAGGCCCAAAATAATACAGCTATTCAACAGCATAACTGGACCTAGAAGTCAGATCTTTATACTTAAACTGTACACTTCTTCTTTTCTAAAACTACCCACAGACCTGTCTTTGTCTTTTTGTGCACGTCTCGAAAATTGAGCAAGAAAGGGATTGTCCAGAGGGAATTACCTCTGTCTTAATACCTGTATAGTTATTAGGAGCAGTCCCACTTTCCCAGGCATTCCCTCAAAAGTTATTCCCTGCTCCAAAATTAAATAGCAATCCTAAGCAAGCAGGAAACAGGGAACAAAAGAGAAGCTTTTGGGTATGAGTACCTGCCATTGTGCTATTGTTTCCTACACCTGGACCAGTGTTTGGCAAACTAGGTTTGTGACCTGACTACTACTAACTAGCTGTGTGACTTTGATCAAATCATTTTAACTCTATGGGACTTGGTTTTCTCATTTGTAAAATGGGTATAATCAAGCCTTCTATTAGAAACAGTATGTGGAAGTGACTGTGAAAGTCCTCTAACAAAGTCTTGCCCATTGCAGCCTTTCAGTAAGCACCTCTTGATTCATTCATGAACCAAAATTCAAAATGAGAACAACAGAGGGATTTGGGAGAACATGATAACATTTAGATAATAGAAGAAGGCAACAAGCATTTTTTAAGTGCCTACTATGTGCTCATTACTCATTGCTCAAATATTATCTCATTTTGATCCTCAAAACAATCTTGGGAGGTTGATACTATTATGATTCATATTTTACAGTTGAGGAAACTGTAATAAACTGCTCACGATCAAAGATCTATAAGGGGTCTAAGGCCAGCTCTGAACTCCAGGCCTAATGCCCTATTATGCCATTTAACTCCCATGCAAGTTGAAGCGTTGATGAGATAATCTTTGTACATAATTTTAATTTTTCTATTTTTGTGAGGCTTTTCTTTGTTCTATGATAGATTAATTTTGAAGTAAAAACTCAACTTTGTCCAATTTGGGATAATAATTGTATTCTGATGAATGGCAGAATGGTTGAATGCAGGGATTCTTGATCTTTTTGCATCAAAGATACCTTGGGCCATCTGATAAAGTCAATGAACCTCTTCTTAGAGACATTTTTTTTTAATTATTGGAGGAAATACTTAATTTTATAGAGGTTAGTAAATTTTTTTTTTCCAAGTTCATGGATCTTCTAGCATTGCTCCTTTGAAAGGTACATAGATACCTCGCTCCGACTACCCTCTCTATTCTCCTTCTTCCTCTTCCTCCCCTCCCTCCCCTATTTAAGACTCTTTGCTCTAGTAAATAAAAATCTGGAAGATTTCAGTTCAAATCTTGTCTGTGGCATATACTGGATGTGGGATAATGGGGAAGTCATTTAATCTATCAGTGTCTTAGAAACTTTTTTAAGAATCTAAAATGAATTGCCAGACTGCAGAAGTGGAGGAAGTTTCTTCACTGGGAGTTCCCTATACTGGCAAAACCATAGATCTGGGACCACCTGTTAGATGCAAAATGAACTTAGGTAAAATTAATCTTAATATAATTTTAGGTGATGCTTCCAAATGACTTAAACAAGCTAGGAAGGAGACACTAGATGTTTCCAGTTGGATTTTGATCACAATTACATTTTACTGGTTGTCAATGTTCTCCTCAAAATGGGGCACCCAGACATGAATATATGTATCAAAATGTAATGTGAGAAGAGAAGAATCATGTTCTTTTTTTGGAGGTTCTAGCAAATAGCTATTGCTGCCACAACCCTCAGAAGAATATTAGGTTGTCTTCAAGCTCATGGTATGCTTTGTTTAACTGAGAGATTATAATTATTCAAGAAATACTGTTCATAGCAACCTGTACAATATGGTGCTACTATCCTATCTTTTATATAAAAATCTTGATAGTCATAATTTATTTCCCCTCCTTCCCCCATGCCTCCCTATCTCTCTCTCTTCACCTTTGCCCTTTCCATTAATTTTAATCATATTTCACCTCTATAAAAATTTAATCAGGGAGACTCTGAACCACAAAATCTGCTTTGGGCTCCAGGGCTTCATAAAAATTGTGTAAATAAATCTAGAGGCTACTGTTCTTTAAGTGAATTTGTAACCTAAGTCACAAATTGTTTGTCAATTTCTGTTCAGTGTACTTTATTAAAGAAAGGGCTACACTATGAGATGTTTCAAGAATTTCTGAGGGAAAAATTTTAAAGATTTTAAGTACTTCTAAAAATGGACCTAAGAGGGGCAACTAGGTGGCTCAGTGGATAGAGTACCAAACCTGAAAGTCAGGAGGACCTGAGTTAAAATGTGGCCTCAGACTTTTAACACTTCCTTTGGGCAAGTCACTTAACCCCAAATGCCTCAAAAACAACAACAACAACAAAATGGATGGAAGAGAGAGTGTGGTGAAGTAAATAAATAAGCTGATTTAGGAGTCAGGAAAACCTGTCTCCCCCTCTCCCCCTTCTCGTACTTTTTTTTTTTTTTTTGGTGACCCTGTACAAATCACCTAATACTTCTCTGTTTTATGCAAATGACTAAGATTTGGTGGGAGCTCTTAACTGGTAGAGGAATTTTTCTCATCTTGAAGATGATGTATACTAAAGAAAGTACAAGTCTGGTTAGGGAAAAAAAAATGGAAATAGCATGATGTAGAGGAAGAAGCTTTAGATAAGCATTTAAGCATCCTGTATCCTAATACCATTCTTTCAATTTGTGTGATCCTGAGCAAGTTATTGTCACCTCTATGAACCTTGGTTTCTTGAGTTCTAATAGCTGAGGTTGGAAAAATTGATCTCTAAAATTGCTTTCAGTTCTATAATTCTATTATTATATCATAAGTATTATTGATTACTATGGTAATTAAGATCATTTATCTTTGGACAATTTTGTTAATGATAAAATTCTATCTAGTTTTTTTGGAAATGTTATTTGTATTGGTTCATTTTGTTTTTACATCACATCCATTTCTGACTGAATCTGCTTTCTCTCCTAGTATGTGATCCCTTATAATAAAGATTTCTTTTTAAAACTAAAAACAACAAAAACAGCCCACACATGGACTTTGACAACCCAGGTCATGCAATATACCATACCTCTAGTTTCCTGCCTCTGTAAGGAATGAGTGGTCTATCCATAGATTTTAAGTTAACTCCATGGCATAAAATAGGCTTTCAATAAATACTTATTGAATTACTTTTTAAAAATTCAGTAATAGTTCACTTATTCCTTTCCAGCTACCGAACATTCAACTTTTGTGAAAATACTGTTACTTTTTTATATTCCACTGAAACAGTAGGGACAAAATGTACTGTGAAAACCTGGCTCCAGGGCACATTGTTCCATGTCCTGGATGAGAACACAGCATTTGGCAGAAGGAAAGATGCACAGTTAGGCGGTCAGTTCACTTCCCATGAACCTACGCTTCAAAGCATTAACTTTGGTCCACCTGGGGATCAGTCAATGGTCCCTTCCACCTGGTACAGTCCAAATCTAGAATTTGGTCATATCAGTTGATTTTCTGTTCATGCCAGATTAAATTTCTAATCAGTCTCAACTAGGAAATCTATGTCATTTCATATGACTGCTGTGCCAGCTTCTGTTTGCCTGGACAATTTACGGAATCAAAATTAAACTTCATACTGTGTCATTTTCCCCTTTGCAAATTGATGAGAGGGTTTCTCCTAGCTTATAAAATATTGGCTTATATACTTGCTTGGCTAGTATAGACTGTGAACTAGACAGAAAAAGGAAATAGTTTCTATTTTCCCCACAAAGGTCTTCTGAAATGAATAAAGGAACTCTAATGTCCTCTACTGGCAGATTAGGGAAATGCAGGAGATATCATCCAAGTACTCGAATCCCTTCTATTAGAATTTAGAAGGTAAAATAATTAACTGGCGGTTAGAAAATCTGTATTGTACCAGAGTTGTACTTTCTTTAGGATAAGAATTGTGCCACATGTTCATTTAAACTCTTAAATGTTTTCTTTGGCATGAGACGTTAGGAAGTTAGGAAAACAGCTACCACCCAAACAATACAAATGAAGGATAATGAGGATGTATAAATATTGACTTTCAAGAATAAGCTATCAATAATTATATATTTATAGTTCAGGTTCTGACAAGTCTTTAAGAATTATCATTATAGCACATTGTTTGGGCCAGGCTCTTCATGTACTCTTTTAGGAAAGAAACTTCTTTTAGAAATAAAAAAGTATTTCAAAAATTTGGTTATGATAAAAATATCCATGTAAGTCAGTAATTAGACAGCAACAATACAGAGTTGCTTTAGTAATCCTATCAGAAGGAAAGTTCTAGTCTGTAGGAAAATAAATTTGGAGTCTGTTTTGAACAGCTATAATAAGCTTATGTAGTCCAGCTGGGTTGAATGTGGCCAATAAAAATAAACTTGCTTGACACATTTTATGATAACCTTTGAGAAATTCCTTACACAATCAATGGAAAGAGAGAAATTATCTTTTACTGGGCTAATATTTGAAAAAGCTTCTTCCCAGCAACCTCTTGATACTTGTATTTATTTTTTAAAATGTTAAGGTAATTTTGTTTTGTTTTAGTAGATCCCATATAGCTTAAAATTGAGAAAGTAATATTTAATTTTATTCTTAAAAATTGTATTTTTACTGTGAACTTAAACAACAGACATTTAACATACAATTAATAATAATGCTTTGATAATAGCTTTAAGCTTAGAAAATGTTTTACATAGTTATTTCATTTAATCCTCATAACACTCCTGTGAATGAGGTACTACTACCAGTACCAATACTAGTACTGTTACTAGTACTACTACTACCACTCCCATTTTACAGAAGAGGAAATAGAGGCTCTTTGAGGTAATGACTTTCCTAGGGTCCCACAGCTAGTAAGTGTTTGAGGCAGGATTCAAACTCATGCCTTCCTGATTTCAAAGTATTAACTCTGTCACCTAACTTTGGCGAAGAAAAAGAAAAAGAAAAACAAAAACAAAACCAAGAAATTCAGTTTATAGACATTTATTTTTCTGTGTTCTATACATTTATGTAATATATATGTATATATATTTATACTTTAAACAAGTTGTATTTCCAAATCCAGCTATCCCATAATGCTCATCTTAGTGTGAACATGCTTAGCTCATTCTCTTTCCCCTAGTTGACCATGGTTATTTTTATTCAAGCAATGGACTCTCTTTCTCCCAATCCCCAAAGAAATACCATTTGCCTCAAATTCTTACTTTCTGCTCCATGATAGTTTATAAACTTTATCAGTAAGCATAAATCCCATAAAACCTTCTGATTGGTATTCTGTATCTCTTGATCTTTCTATCTTCTCATGCCTTTCAGTGCTTTCTAGAAGGCCAATATTCTTTTCTAGTGGATTCCTTCCTTTCCTGTGTGATGAAAGATGTTGTATTTTGTCCACCTTTATCCCTCTTTCTTTAACATAATGAAGTTTTCCCTCTTCTTGGTTTTGCTACCCTTTCATTTTAAGCACACACACACACACACACACACACACACACACAGCCTCTAATTTTATAGTAATTGTTTAATCCTACCAATCCTATATTTGCAGGATTTAGTTTTTTGTTACTTGCATTTGTATATTTCCATTTATATTTCACCTCTTTCTAATAAATTTCTCTTCAGGTTAGCAACCATGTTGTGTTTTTGTTTTTTTTCTTTTTGTTTTTTTTTTTTTCTGGGGGAGAGGTTGTGTGGTTTTTGTTTAATCTCAGAACTGGAAGGGATTCTTGAGATCATCTAGCCCAAACACCTTCTTTAATATTGTGCCTTGTGCCCAGTGAGTACGCATTCAACATAGAAACCCTGTGTCACAATTGTATTTTGGCAATGACTTTCAAAACAGTAAAGGTGATAGGGCAAACTGAGCAATACGACTTTTCACTTGTCCCAATGGGAAAGGATCCTCTATTAATCAACCTGTTTTCTTTTTTTTGTGTGTCCTAGGCTTCCACTTCACAAATCAAATTCAGAAGACGGCTCCATAGGTCAGTACCATTTACTTGCTTTAACTCTAGCTATTGGTGTTTGCTTTGAACATGGGCTGTTGTGACAACTTTCATTGTAGTTGTTGCTTTGCTTTGATATGTTACAGTGCTACATGTTAAATCTTTAAACCTTTAGGGCCCTGAACATTCACAGACTTTCTAGCTAAGCAGCCTCTAGTTTCATTCCCCAAGTCTAGTTAGAGGAGTGGGAAAAGTGAGTTCTAACCTAAAGAAGGATCTTTTATTTAGAAAGCAATTTAACCCTTTTTCGCAGTGGGGCAGACAAGTAAGGGTACTCCAGTGTCTGTTTCCATTATGTTATATGTAATTGCCAGTCTAGACTGTCTGAAAAAAAAGCAAGGTTATAATCTTTGGGCTTGGCAGAAATTTTGTGCATTGATTGCAGAGGCACTGGGAAAATAAAGATCAGAAATCTCTGCCTACCACCTCCCACCCCTCTTGCTGCTTTGGTTATGCCATGTAACTGTAGCATGGCATTTTTTTTCCTCCTAGAATGAGTAATCCATTCTCTTAGCAACCACTTCTTCTCTTTTCTATCTGCCATTTTTCCTTAGTAATACCTGGTATGGATTACTGGCTTCTTCACATGTTAAAAATGGTATGCTTGGATAGTGAACTTAAAAAAAAAATTCTAGAGTCACACATTTTAATGCACAATTTCTAGAACAGAATGGGGATTCTAGGAGTTCAGTTCTTAGATATTATGATCCATCTAGGATGTCATTTTCTTTGAATCAGAGTAGCCAACCTATTGGCCATCCTCTAGCTAGTGGTTGGGTGTCCCAAATAGATTGATTTATAGTTTTTTGTTTGTTTGTTTGTTTTTGTGGGGCAATCAGGCTTAAGTGACTTCTCCAGGATCACACAGCTAGGAAATGTTGAGTGTTTGGGATCACATTTGAACTCAGGTTCTCCTGACTCCAGGGCCAGTGCTCTATCTACTGCGCCATATAGCTGCCCCTACCTCAAATATATTGAAAGCATGATCTGTTAGTGGTACAGATGAGAGCAAGTTCTTTGAATCCACTCAAAACCAGGCTTCAAGAACCAGTCTAAGACCTCATCTGTGAGGGTTAGGATCACAAACCAATTAGTCTTTTCAGTGGGTCTATAAAATGTGTGAGTTATTTTGGCACCTTTTTTCCCCTACTTAACAACAAGGAATCAATGGCAGTAATTAGAAACCTCATATTGGTGTCATGTACTCAGATTAACAATAAGAGAGGAAAAAAGAGAAACAAAATAGTTAGTTGGCCTCTCTCCTTCCTTCTCTCCATCCCTCCCTCCCTCCCTCTCTTCCTTCCTCCTTTTCTCCTTCCTTCTCTCTCTCTCCCTTTTTCCTTTCTTCTTTCCTTCTTTCCCTTCCTCCTTCCCTGTCAGACACATTACCTAAACTAATTTTCAAAGGAGATAGAAAAATCTATTTGTGTGAGTAAATATAATATCTCCTTATATCCTAGCTTAACTCTCTGAACCTTTTCTTATTTCCAGTCAAGTTTAATTTCCTTTAAATTGCTGTGGATTTACTTACAAATATTTTTTTCATCTCAAAATTAAGGGGGAAAATCCACATTCATTTTGCTGAATCAAAGTAATCTTTGAAAGTTTTGAATTTTAATAAACTTACTTTTCATTTTCATGTACCTATTGCTTATACTTTTTTTTTTTTTTTTTTTTTTTTTGCCCTTTTAGGGAAAGGGGATTGGAAAAAGAAAAACAAGTATTTTTGGCAGAACTTCCGCAAGAATCAGAAAGGAATAATGAGGCAGACTTCCAAAGGTACCATTGCATAAGCAGTTATTTTTCCTTATTCTTCAAGTATTGAAAGGTTTATTCCATAAGTTAAAATGGATGTGTATAATTCATTACTTGGACTCATAAAAATAAGTTAAAACTCTTCTTAATTTACTATTTTTTCTCTAAAGCTTGGGCTCTGCATAATTTTGGTGCTAAGGCAAATGGGGAAGAAGAGGTCAACAAAACCTTAATATTCAGAGTATCTTAATCCAGACACCATGCTAAGCACTTCCTAAATATTATCTTGATCCTAACAACAGCATAAGGAATTAGATGTTATTGTTATGGCCATTTTACACTTGAGTGAACTGAGGCAAACAAAAATGAAGCAATTTGCCCATGATCACACAGTTAGTAAACTTTTTAGACCATATTAGATCCTACATTTTCCTGACTCTAAATCAACATTCTATCCACTTCCTAAACTGGGTCACAAGAGTATAGTAAGTTATCCATTTACTGTACGTCCTAAGTAGAAGAACTAAAACTTAACTCCTCTTCCTCAGATTCTAAATGCAATCATCTTTCCAAGAAATTAATTGCTTCCTTCTGATGAATTTGGATATATAGATTCTTTCCCAGCATTGGCTCAGCCTAGAAGACAGTCAGCCATTTTCCTTATGGTTCATAAGACACCTGTACTTTTGACATTTTTCTGGGAAAGGGGATAACTTGTAGCCTGTTGCTTCTGGGAACTGTCTAAATACCTTATACTATAGGGATTTTCCCATCCTGTCTTGTGAAGACAGTCCCACCTCCATTCTTTGTTTTGTTTTGTCTTATTGTCGTTCCCATAGTAAACATTCCATTTTTTGTGTCTTGCTAGCACTACATGAAACTACTTTTCAGAATCCAGCACAGCTGACTTGTGGGCAGCTTTGCTTAATGTAGAATGAAAATTTGATCTACATACTGTTTATGTGCCCACAGTTTTCACTTGCAAGTAAGAACCATAAAGCCTTAGGTACACTTCTTTGCTCAGAAGATTTCTTTTTCTATAGTAAACTGAAGAAGGGAAGTGGAAAAACTCACAGTAAAAGCATAAACTTGGGGGCCAGCACACCTGTATTTATTGGCTACGTTTGGTGTGGTATATTTTTAAAGTTGGCTTATGCTTATAAGAGTCATTCTTTTTCCAAACTTGGAGAAAGGCTTGAACCATCAAGCCTTCTCTTCATAGTACCTGCCTAGAAATATTCAAGGGTAAAATTCAGTCTCAGATCCGAGTGCTCTATTATAGATAAATGGTAAAAACATACCAGTCCACTTAGAAGAAAACAGCAATTACCACAAAAACATCCCAGATTCTTGTCTCTTCTCAGTCCTACCTCCCTCCAATTAGAGGTGAAGTGAGTAGTAAAATAAACAACATTAATTATTCATCATTTCATGTTCACCATCCATTCTGTAGCTCAGATAGATAGGGATCACAGAACACTTGTTGATAACTATATGCAAAATGGAAACATAGGAAAACATAGGAGAAGAACAAATCCAGAACAACCTCTGGTTTGAATTTGTCCCTTCCAGTCTAAAACTAAGCTCTTTTTTCCCCTCAATAGTATTTTATTTTTCCAATCATATGCAAAATGCATATGCATATGCAAAAAAAATAGTTTTCCACATTTATTTTTGTAAGACTTTGAATTCCAATTTTTCTCCTTCTCTTAACTCCCCCTTCCCCAAAATAGCAAGTAATCTGATATAGAGTAAACATATACAAACATTTTAAATATATTTCTACATTAGTCATGTTGTGAAAGAAAAATCAAAACAAAAGGGAAAAACTATAGAAAAAAGCAACCTCCCCCAAAAGGTGAAGATAGTATATTTTGAAAAATTCCATCTCCCTAGGATACAGGTGACATTTTCCATCCCATGTATATTGGATCACCGTATTACTGAGAAGAGCCAAGTCCATCATAGTTGATGATAAAACCAAATTCTTTCATCCTATCTCTCTGCAGCAAGGGCAGGCCATAGCTGAGATCTTAATAACATAGGGAACCAGTAAAGAATGTATAACAAAGACCAGACAGGGAGAGAAAGATATATAACTGCAATGTACACTTATTCTGGTCTGTTTGTTAAAGCCAGGATGCTTTCACAGATGGACCCTTTCTCACATTGCTGACTAAAGACAAAATGCTGACACTTTACAGACCTTGCTAACATGGTTCAAATATATTAAAGATGAAAGGAATCTGTTTGCAATTTAGGAAAGTTCTTTAAAAGTAACCCAACAAGGGGGTTTGCTTTTCAGCTGCAATTCTAGCTGCTTTCAGTGTCGAGTCAAAAACACCTAGCTTGTTCAGAACCTTGTTTATGATAATAATGCCGTGTGTGTGTGTGTGTGTGTGTGTGTGTGTGTGTGTGCATTGCTACATGCATACATGGCATTATCATATTAAAGCTACTGGTAACATGGGGATGGGGATGGTGGGCAAATGAGAAAAACCAGTGCTTGCTTACCATGTCACCTAATAAGTGCATAATAAATAATACTTGCTTTCTCTAAGGAAACTCCTGTAAAGAAGATCCATTTTTCAATGAAAATGAGTAAACTGCTTTGAAAATTAGTTTTAGAGAGTTGCCTAGGAACACTGTGAAGCTTAAGGATGTAGCTGGCCAAGATCACACTGTCAGTCTATGTCAGAAATAATTTTTCAATCAAAAGTCACCTCTCTATTCTCTGTACTGTGAGCCTTTCATATACATCCATCCATAAGACTATATATATATATTTAAGTATATATAATATATGGATGCATGTATATGTCTTTGTATGAATGTGTATGAGTAAATATGCTACACATATACATTATGCATGCATATATGTTATATATAATTTAAGTACACATATATAATACACACATATGCATATATACATATATACACAACACACACAGGGATTTATATGCACTTATATTTTTAACTATTAAGGACATTTATATGTAGCTTTAGAGTGGGGCTGCATGTGGCAGAACCAGAATAAAATGCAGTTGGAAAACATTTAACAAAATAAATGAAAATATGATATAACACAGATGATATTCATTTGTGGTTTTCTAAATCAATGTGTGGCTTACAGGGATCTGTCTCTCTTGGAATTTGACACCAGTTATTGCTTTAGAGGATGTAAAGTACATCATCCACATTATCTTATTTGAGGCTCACAATAATCCTTAAGGTAGGCATTAATAGGTGTTATTATCCCCATTTAATAGATAGTGTGGAAAAGAGGCTCAGAGAGTTATTATTGCTAGAGAGCTATTAAATATTGAAGGATTTGAAGCAAAACCTTGCTGATTTCCTGTCTAGTATCCTAGCCATTACAGTGTACTGAGTTTGTGCATGTTTATGTTTGTATGCATCTAAATATTTATAAAACAGACCTTTTAGTGAATTAAAAAAATGGGTCATCTGTGTGATTTCATTTAATTTCCTTTGCCTCATAAAAAAAGCTGTGTTAATTGAGTAAAATAACCCATTAGCCTGATTTTCCAGTTTATGAAGCTTTGTTTTTACTTTCTACAATTCACCCTGTTACCAAGTCTTTGTTTTATAACATAAGAACTTTATTGCAGTTTCTGGGTGATACAATTTGTTTCATAGACAGTAAGAGAATCAAGGGAATCCTACACCATTTTGGAATATTTCTATGATTTGAAGGGGACTAACAGCATAG
This sequence comes from Myrmecobius fasciatus, assembly GCA_023553655.1. Taxonomy (NCBI): domain Eukaryota; kingdom Metazoa; phylum Chordata; class Mammalia; order Dasyuromorphia; family Myrmecobiidae; genus Myrmecobius; species Myrmecobius fasciatus. Next base: position 411,624 of record JAJPUD010000811.1, read on the forward strand.
TTTCACTGGCAAATAAAAGCTCTCTATATCCTTGGGTCTTAAACTATCCTGATAGGTAGACTTCCCTTATGAAAGCTTCCAGCAACTTAAAGGAAGCTTTTTTGTTTCATTTCTGTTTTAATTTTTTTTCCCAAGCTGTAATATGCTGTTATTAAATTGTGACACAATACTGCCACCTTACTGTCCCATTAATATAATGCAAAGGGAGGCCACTCCACTCTAAATGGTTATTCTTGTAAGATTAACATTTAGGTCTTTTGGTAATCTGTGACCTCAAGCATATTTTTCTCCTTTTTCTTATATCCAGGAGAAGATGTTGGTTATGTGGCAAGTGAAATAACAATGAGTGATGAAGAGCGTATCCAACTGATGATGATGGTCAAAGAAAAGATGATCACTATTGAAGAAGCCCTTGCGAGGGTAAGATATGAGAAATGAATGACTGATCACTTCTTGTTGCTTAGTTTGCCCTATCTTAAGTCACCCTTGAATACTGAAGAGCAGAGGATTGTGTTGGTCAAGGTAGTGTTTTGATAACATTTGATGGGGTCCAAGATTACTATTTTTTCTTTTTAATAAAATTTTTATTTTTGCCCAGTTTCATATAAAAAGTTTTTAGCATTTAAAAAAAAATTCTGAGTTCCAAATTCTCTTTCTCCTTCCTTCCTTCCTTGCTCTTTGGGATTGTAAGCAATTTGATATACTTAGACCACTATTAACAAAATAATGCTGACACTATTTTACTTAGTTACTCCAACTGGTATAGGAAACTACTATATAAATAGTGATAGTAACAACAACAACAGTAATAACATTTAAAGAGTGTTTTAAGGTTTGCAAAGTAATTTAAATGTTATTTCATTTGATCCTGACAACAGCTCTGAGCTAGGTGATATTATCTCCATTTTATAGCTGAAGAACCTGACACTGAGAGGTCAAATGACTTGACCAGTGTTACATAGTTAGGTATCCATGGCAGAAATCAAACTCAGGTCTTCCTGACTCTTAAGATCAATGTTCTATCCACTATCACCCAGCTGTTTTCTAATAAAAGTTGATGAAATTATAGACCCAGTCTTTATCTGGTTCCTATTACAACCATATCTCAACTTTTTAAAGGAAATTTCCCGGCACAGTGCCTCATATACATAAAAAACATCAGATACTAGACTAACCAATATGTAAATCTGTGACTCTTTTTAATTTACTGGCCACTTTGGAGGATTAGAAAAATCACATAGGGCAGATTATGTTATGACAGAAAGCTCTTAAGTCAAATAAATAGAGGGAATGGAGATGTTCCCTTGATGAGACAGAAGTTAGTAATTCAAGATAACAATAATAACTGCAACTACTGGCATTTTTCCAAGTCCTTTATAGTTTGCAGAGGGTTTTTACATATATTATCTCATTTGAGATAATTCTTAGTCATTGAATCAAAATAGTATTAGAGGTTTCATATCATAAGTGAATTGTATCAAGTTTCCTCACAAATCGTGACTGGAGATCCCCTAGTTTAAAGGTTGTTGCTTTTGTAGTTTTTAAGTTAAAAAAAAAAAATTAGTGAACTTGCCTTTTGGTTTTAGCATGTTTTTTTTTGGTTTTGCATTTAAGCTATTATTGCTACTCTTATTTAAAATTAATCAGGCCAAATGTTCCCTTGAATTGAATTGGGTATTTTTAGATGATAATATACTTCTAAACTAATGAGTACCCATTTGCTATACTGAGGCACAAATTTGTTAAGTGGGCATTAGTTTGATGGAACAATTATATGATTGATTTAATGATTTCTCCCTTCAGTTTGTTGATTGGGTATAGAAGACACAGATTAAGGTACTTTTGGAATCTTCCTTAAGACTCTCAGGTCATGGAGGTATCATTTATTAAATGATTGTTACTGAAGCACTTTAAAACACGAAAGTGCTAATGAAGTGAGCGTATGCCCCAAATTGAGATCATGAGTTGAAAAATATAAAAATATAAAAAACAATTTTAAATGGATAGACTATAAAAAACTGAGTGATTTCTTAGAAGTCAGCTAGGTGGCACAGTGAGTAGATAAATGCCTCACTTGGAATTATGAAAATGTGAGTTCAAATCCAGCTGTGTGATCCTGAGTACTTTACTTAAACTTAATCTGCCACTGTTTACCTCAGTTTTCTTTCCTGTAAAATGGGGATAATAATAGCCCCTACATCCCAAAGTTCTTTTGAAAGTCAAATGAAATAATATTTGTAAAGTGCTTAGCATAGTGCCTGGCATACATAGTAAGTGCTATAGAAATGTTAGCTATTGTTATTATTACTATTATTTTGTTATTTTATTTATTTTTTATTTATTTTTGCTTTTTGCTGAGGCAATTGGGGTTAAGTGACTTGCCCAGGGTCACACAGCTAGGAAGTGTCTGAGACCAGATTTGAACTCAGGTCTTCCTGACTTCAGGGCTGGTGCTCTAACCACTGCGCCACCTACCTGCCTTTATTTTGTTATTTTATCTATAAAGCCCTTTGCAAACTTTTAAGTACTATTGGCTATTATTGTTGTTATTTGTTAAAGTGAATAAATGTCTTTGAATTACATATCAATTTATATGATTTATTAATCTACTTTGGTATTATATTATTGAATCTTTTCTTGTATGAGGTATTTTACATCATTTAGATTTAGACCCAGAAGGATAATACTGCAGAAAAGGGTCTAGAATATTGTGGCTAAGTGATCAAAAGATTTAAAAGACCCATGGGGAGAAAATACAGAATTGACAGGAAGGGAAAGATAGATTGGCAATTTGGAAACTTTTCAAATATAAGAAATGCCCTCAAAGAGACATAGCTTAGCAGATATAATTAGTTTTTCTCTACCAAGGTTAGAGTAAGGAAAAGAAATAGATAGCCGGAGAGTGTTCAGATTAAAAACTTTTTTAAAAAAGGCTATCAGAAATCACTAATAATGTAACTTCTCTTCCAATCCCCATGTTTTTGAGACTAACTCAGAAAGCCAGATATCTAGGATAGTATTACTGTAATCCTTCTTAGATCCTTAAGAAAGGACTAAATAATCTTTAAGGTCCTTTCTTTACCCATGAGACTGTGATAGAATATAATTACAGAATCCTGAAATTGAGAGTGGCATGTTCTTTGGATAAAGATAAGAATATAGGTAATATAAGAATTTAGGTAAAATAAGAAATAGCATTATTTCATAACATAAAAAGTTTTAACTTGAATTTTCTTTTTTTTTTAATTTGCTTTATAACATAGTATACTATATTCATAAAATTATGAATAGGTTAGGGAAATGAAGCAGAAAAGTAGATAGAGCCCCAGCCCTGGAGTCAGGAGGATCTGACTTCAAATCTGTCCTCAGACACTAACTAGCTATGTGACCCTGGACAAGTCACATAACTCCAATTGCCTCTTCCCTCCAAAAAATTATGAGACCAAATTAATTTTGAATAAAATTTATTTGCTTCAGAGTTTCAAGGATCTGTGAATTCTTCATCATATTAACTCTATCAGTGGTAGATTCTAACTTCTTTGTGTCCTCTTTAGCAGATAGTTTAATGACTCACTGTAAGGAGAAAAAAATTTCCCTAGTTGCCAGTTATCTGTTGAGCAACCTCTCAGAAAGGGACAATGAATAAGCATTTCTGTAGTATCTTTGTTGTTATTGAGTTGTGCCCCACTCTTTATGACCTCTTTTGGGGTTTTCCTAGCAGAGACAATGGAATGGTTTGCCATTTCCTTCTCCACCTAATTTTACAACTGAGGCAGGCAAATAGAATTATGTGACTTGCCCAGGATCACACAAGCAGTAAGTATGTGATGTGATTTGAACTCATAAAGATGAGTCTTCCTGATTCCAAGACTAGTACTCTATCCACTGTACCTTATTTAGGTTCCCTTATTTAGCACCTGTGGTGGGCCATGTAATATGTTGAGGTTTTTGCAAATATTATTTCATTTTCACCATATAACAATGCAGGGAGGCAGGTACTATTATTAAACCCATTTTACAGGTGAGGAAATGGAAGTTGACTGAAGTTAAATATTAGATTTGGCATTTTGGAAACGCCAAAATAATTTTTTGGTGTTCTGGAAAAGAGCAGTTTTAGTTGACTGGAGGAACTGAAAATCAGAATGCAAAGGACTGAGAAGCAAACTTTCAAATCACATCTTGAAGGTAACTCACCAAGTGCCACAGAACATTTTTAAAATAAAGGACCCTATTTGATTGAACAAAAATTCATTAAGCATCTATAGTTTACAGAGCATCATGTAAGCTAGTAAGTACTTGACATGAAATCTGAACTCAGGACTTGGTGACTCCAGCCAGGTCCAGTTCTTTATAAATTGAAAGAATCTGTGAATTTCATAAAATATAAAGTACTATACAATCATAAGATGGTATTATTATTTTGAAATAAGTATGATTAAGACACATATATCATCAAATGCTGAATTACCCATGGCATTAAACTAGATGTTAACCAAAGAGAATTACTTTTTGCTGGGCTATACTCTCCAAGAGTCTCCAAGTTAAGGCAAACTTAATTACAAAGGTGAGCAGATAGGATCAAAGCATGAAACCACTTACATGTGTGAATAATGAAGTTTCTCTATCATATTGAGGTCATGGGGATGTGCCTTTAAGAGAATGCTAGAGATTGGGCAAAGTGAAATGAAGAGTGGGGAGGGCAACTATGGGGATACATGTTCATACAAACAAAAGGACTTTGTGAAGGATGTGGGGATTGCACGACCTATATAAATGATAAAAACAAGGCAGTTTAATATTCTAAGAAGCAAAGATGGTTCCAAGCTAAAAATAAATATGAGACCTAGCTTCTAGCCCTAGAAATGAGGAGGTCAGATTAGCTATATTTTAAATGCAAAACAACTATATCAATGTTCAGTAGTATGAAGTTTCAAAGCCCTGGAAGTAAATTTAATATGAAGGAAAACATAAAACTCAGAATGTTTGCTAATTTTAAAATATATTGTGGGATTCTTTTATCCTTTTAAAAGCTTGGAATTAGTGAAAAAGTAGTACCTCAATGGATAAAAAAAGTTTTTAATCTCATAAACTGATTAATTTTTTTTCTGTATCTAATTGTTTTCTTTTTACAATACAAAATGATACATAGTATATCCATGTCCATATATGTTTTTTTTTATTTCTGTGAGTTTTTTTTAGATCACCAATTAATAACAATAGCTAGCATTTTTATAGAATTTTAAGGTTTGCAAAATATATTATCTCATTTGATCCTCACAACAACTCAGAGGTTGGTGTTATTTTAATTGCCATTTAACATTTGAGAAAACTGAGATACACAGAGATTGAATGGCTTGCCCAGGTCATACGGCTACAAAGTACATAAGACTGGATTTAAACTTTGGTTTTCCAGACTCACCATCTAACACTCTATCCAATGTGCCACCTGACTGCCAAGCATTTATTAAGCATCTCTGTGCATATTACTATGATTAGCACAGGGGGAAATGAATACCAAAAAAAGGAAACAATTCTTAGGATAATAGATCAAGAATTGGAACATATATATGTATATGTATATGTATATGTATATGTATATGTATATGTATATTAAGGGTTTTCTAGTCAAACCTCCTCATTTTATGGAAACTGAAGCCCAGGAAAAGCAGCTCATTATCTTTGATTCTCAAGTACCATATTCTTTCCATTTCAGTGCCTTCTTTCTGTACTTCAAAAACTCTGTATGGGTATTGATACAGACTGAAAGCTTTACATATTGCTAGCAAATAGTTTTTTTTGTGAATTTGTCTCCCTTGCACTTTCCTTCCCCCACAATAAATAAATAAATAAACAAACAAACAAACAAACAAACAAACAAACAAACAAACAAACAAATAAATAAAGGTATCGCCTCATGGCTAACTTCCAAGTGTTGAACTTTTCCATTCTTGCTAGGCTGATCCTCTGAACAGTTTGCTGGCTAAGCCTGCCCCAAAACATCCTAACTATGGTAGATTCTGCTGTAATATATACTTACAGTTTTTTTGAATCCAAAGTCACTACCACACTCCTGTAGCATATTTGAGGAAGACTTCATGGAAAAGCAGACTAAATTCACATTGTAGCAAGGTTGAATTTTCATTCTTGTTCCCTGGTAGTGAGCATGAAGTTTTGCAGACATATCATACTAGAAGATCTTATTTTTAATGCAAAATTGCTCATTTAACTTGCCAAAGATTTTCTTTATATTTCAAACTTGTCATGTAAGAAAGCTATTTAATAGCTTGAAAGATATCCTATATGTTTTGCAGTATAGTTGTGTCCTTTCCTGTCCTCACTGTTTCCTAATAAAAAATGCTCAAAGTTTATTATGCGATTATGCTGAACTGGTGACCTGGAGTTTAAACTAAGAAGAAAAAAGATTTTTGAAAAATGTCTCAGGATTCCATCTTTGTTGTGCAGATTACTGTGGAATGCTATGCAGTGTCTGTTTACAAATGGAGTGTGTGTGACTTGCGTGGGCAGTTGTCCTTTGTAGGCCAGACTGTAGTCTGTTTCTGAATGGCTGCAGATTTTGGCCTTGCTATCAAATTTAAAAAGGAGAAGAAAATAATGGTGAAGAAAATGAAAAACTTAAGAGAACACAGAAATTTCTTATCTTATAGGGTAGGGAATGCTTCTTGCTCCAGTTTTAGAAACCGTGTTTTCTATTGCTATTTAATGAATAGTATTTAAACTAATAATGCTTACTACTATTAATAATAAGCAAAATAATTAATATGTGACTGGTTGGTATTTTGGCTCTTGTTTTTAAGTATGTTTTTTAAATTATTTATTTTTAAATTGTAGCTCAAGGAATATGAAGCCCAGCACAGGCAGTCTGGCACCTTGGATCCTGCAGATTGGCCAGATGGCTCTTACCCATCATTTGATGGTTCCTCTAACTGTAATGTAAGTATCTCAACCTCTTTGAACACTTGCATCACTTTTGAGAGAACAAGGAAAACTATACAGCAGCAAGACTTTTGAACTGTCACATAATAATTTGCTCATGATTGTTGGAAATTAAGACAGAATGCTAGACTTGAAATCAGGAATTTCTCAGTTTGAATCCTGCCACTAATACTTATTAGCTGTGTGATAATGGATGAATTAACTAATCTCTCTTATATTAATTTTTCTCATCTTTAAAATGGGTGTACTTATTTTATGGGAGTTGTGGTGAAGTTCATATGAGCTAATATATGTAAATAGCTTACAACATTGTGCTATGTACTGTCAGTTTAAGTGGCAGTATCTTCAATGAATATAAATCTTCCTTTTTTATTAGATATTTATTTTCAATGCTTGTCATCAGAGTGGTGTTGAAAGGGATTATTTCTAGAGAGGCCAGATAGAAAAGGGATTCTCTGTGGGTGGTAAAGTCCATCAAAGTCTCCTATTTGGGGATGATATTATCTTGATTGTATCAAGCCCAGGAAAATTACAGAGCCTTCAGAAGGAAATCTGCAATCATTTAAGTGTATTTGATCTTTCCTTCTACACAAGAAAGACCAAGTGGATGAAAAAGTCTGTTGCCCAGATTTCATTATGCATTTGAAAGAATCCTTTACATAACTTGTCCAACTGTTTGATTATCTAATATAGATAGCATGCTGGATTCAGAGTTGAAAGGAGGAAAAAAGTGGACTTTCAGGAAAATTGCAAAATTATTTTGTTTACCCCAAGCTTCCAATAAAAGCCAAGATCTATCTTTTTTCAATCTCAACTTTTTACCAGTGTTCCTATGTGGCAGCAAAACTTGGAATACAACTGTCTCCAAAGAAATAAAAATGAGTATCATATAGAGGATAATGACAGGACTCATGATGAGTATAAGTAGGCTGCAACATATAACCAATGAGGAACTTACAAGGAGAGTTAGAAGTAAAAGATATGATTAAAGAATTGTAAAATAGAAAGAAAAAATAGTTTGTTCTTATGACAAGTTCAAGATATGGCAAGTGTACAGCCAGAATGTTTTATTAGTGCTCTCACAGTATCAGGCAAAAGCAAGGAGAACCTTCAGCATATAGATCCCCTCTTTGGAACTTTTTCAAGGCAGTGCTTTTACTAGACGGGCAGGGACTGATAGATTGTGAGTTGCCCTGATGAAGGGAATGATCAAAATGACTTGTTAAATCATCCTGCCTTCACTCTTTCTCACCTGCCAGTCCATCTTTCTTTATATTGTGCATTAGCCATAGTTCTTGCCATGTTACTCTTTCATAGAAATGTCCTATGATTCCCTGATGTCTGCCAAGTAAAGTTCATTTTCTCCACCACTCAGCATTTGAGAACCTCTTACATCAGGTGCTATGTTCACTTTCAAACCTTATCATGTGCTACTATACTCTAGATAATAGAGTCAAATTAGATTGTTCCTGGCCTGAACTCACCATGTGTTTTTTCCATCTCCATGACTTTACTTATATTGCTCTATAGGCCTAGAATGTCTTCCTTTACTCTCTTCAATTGTTGTATTACTTCAGTTCTTCAGGAAGAGATCTGCAATCATTTATATATTGAAGAACACATTTTCTATTGTATCCAAATTTTTGTTACCCTATTTGGGATTTTCTTGGCAAAAATACTGGAGAGATTTGCCATTTCAAATGAGGGTCATACAGCTAGTAATCTGAGACCAGATTTGAACTTGGAAGATGAGTCTTCTTAATAAGTCCAGCACTCTATCTAGTATCTAATGCCCTCCTTTTAAAGCCCATCTCAAATAATACCCCCTGTCTGAAATCTTTCCCAATCCCAACTAGCCTAAAGCATCTTTTCCCCCATGAAACTTCCAAAGCATATGTGATACCTCAAATGAGGTACCATATGTAAAGTGCTTTTGCAAATATTAAAGCACTATATAAATTTTATCTATCATTATTACAACCTTTTTTGTGGACTTTGACATAGCATTCTATTTGGATTGTAATTTTCTCTTTGGCTAATCCAGTGAGACATTCAAAAACTGGAGTTTTTTTCAGAGCTGATAGATAAGACTTTGAAATGTGGAAGATGGTATTTTCAGATATAAAATGTGAAGTTGCTATGGATCTAGAACAGATCTAGGCTTGAATAACTCAGTTACATATAAAAAGGCCAGTGAGATAATGGATTCATTTTAAGGTACATATTACATCCATACCGTTGTCCCTAGCCACTTTTCTCTATAAGATCCCAAAAGGAGTATGAAAAATAAAACTGACTGAATTAGGAGCAATTCCTCTAAGGCAGAGTGAAGTGTCTTATTGAGGGAAGAGACTCCAGAACTCCAAAAAATCAATTGCCAAATTTAATATTTGTCTTTGTCCTTATTCTATTTGACCTCTACAATTTTTGAAGTTTTTGGCTACTCTGTGCCCTGTTCCTACATATTCTGCCCTGGTTTTTGTTTATTTGTTTGTTTTTGTTTTGAGGCATTTGAAGTTATGACTTGCCCAAAGTCACATAGTTAGTTAAGTATCTGAGTTCACATTTGAACTCGGGTCCAGGTCCAATGCTTTATCTACTACATTAACTAGCTTCCCCCTTCTGATTTTCTATCTGTATGACTATTCCTTTCCAATTTCTCCCTGATTCTTCTTCCATTTCCCACTTCCTAATTGTGGATATCCCCCAAGGCATCTTTTTAGACTTTCTTGTCTTATGTCTTTATGCTCTTTTCTTATATCTTTATGTTTTGTCCCCTCATTATTTCAATTACTCCCATTGACTCAATGATCACATCTGTGCAGAAAACTCCTAAATCTGTATGCTAATCTCTTTTCTGTTCTATTTGGCTCATTGCCTATGAACATGTCCATTTGGATGTTACCTCCAATAATTAAACTCATTAAGACATAGCCTAAAATAGAGCCATATTATCCTGAATTGTGGCCTTCATTATCTTAGTGAGATTCTAAAGATAAAGTCATCAAAACTGCTTATCTTTTGTTCTATAAATCATATTGAATAGCTGGAGAAATAATATACTTTATGCTTCATTTTTGATATGAGTTGACATTAATCCTATTAGATGCCACATTCTCTTTGAAAACAGAATAGGCATAACAAATGATTTTCAACAGCCACTCAGTTACACCCAGTATCTTTGGGGAATTTTTGGTATTTAATCATGTTGTTAGTAATACAGAAGGAGAAGGTCACTCACTCATTTCAATTCTGTAAATATGTACTAAGCATTTTCTCTGTACTGGATATTGTGTTACTTTTGGAGCAATATAAAAAGGAATAGTATAAAAGGACTTGCCTTTCTGGATTAAGGGTTTTAATCTGGGAAGTTTTCAGGTACTGTGTTTCAAAAGAGAGCCCCATTTCTTGGAGGCTTTTTCTTTTCCAGCTGTTCACATTCCCAAACTCCCAGACTTGGATTACCACTCAAACCCATCCATCTGAGATTTCAAGGAAACAAGGTTAGAAACTGACTTAATGAGTAGAAATCTGAGAAATGTATTTCTTGATCAGTTTATCATAGACTTTAAAAGTCATGTTCACCAGGTTTAGTTTTAGTTAGAAAATATAATGATTGGGATCAGGTAACAAGTGTACATTGTAAACTTCTTTTGAAAAAGATCTGTGTAATACCTGAAGCTATGTGCTCAACCTTTCGAACTCCAGAGATCTTCTTCTCAATACCATTTCACACATTGTAATAATCTGGATCTCACTTTCAACTGAACCAACCTCTACCACTAAAATTTCTGAAGTAATCCACTTCTCTCATCTCTTTACCTCTATACCATTTCTGTCACTCCTATTGAACATGATCATGTCTTTCTCAACCTAATTTCCACTTTTTCCATATTATTCTCTAAGTAAGTTCGATATCCTCACCCTTTCTTGCTTTATTTTTTTCCCTTCTGATCATTTCGATGATATTCTCACTAGAATTTTATACTTTCAGTCTTCTTGGCATTTGGTTAAATTTTAGAAAAAACAACTGGATAGAAAAAATCACAATATTCTACAGAATGTCCACTACAAATTTCTACTGTCTAATTTCAGACAGACCAATTGTTTTTTTATTCAGCTACTTTTTATTCCCTACTTCCCATCTCCATTCCTGCCATGGTGAGCTAAATCCTCATTTCAATGAATAGTTTGAAACCACAAAATGTGAACTTCCCCACCATTGCTTTGCTCCACTTTGGTACTTTTCATATTCAACCATCCTTTTTTTCCTATGTTTCAATAAGTGTCTCTCTTTCTTGCCAAGATTAAACCCTCCACCTGATCTGTTTCCACCTCTTGCTAGACTTTGCTGTAATGGATTAGGTTTTTCTAGGATCAGTGATCCAAGGCAATCCCAATAAACTTTGGATAGAAAACACCATCCACATCCAAAGAGGGAAATATGGAGACTGAATGTAAATCAACATGTGCTATGTTCACTTTTTTTTTTCCTCTCGTGGTTTTTCCCTTTTGTTCTGATTTTTCTTTTCCAACATGATTCATGTTTTTTTTTTTTAATGAATGTACATGTTTAACAAAAAAAAATTTTTTTAATGTAACTGGGGGAAATAATTTTTTTTTTAAATAGAAGAAAAAAAACTTTACTATAATGATCATTCCTATTCTCTCTTGCATCCTCATTTTCTCCTTCAACACTGGCTCTTGATTCTCTACCAACAAACACCTTTGGCCAGATTTCTCCTATTCAAAATACTTTCTCTTCCACTCTGTTTTCTCTCTTAAGCCATTCTTTTATATCTTTCATTCCTTTTACTATTAATCTATAGTAAGTATATGTTCTCTGTGTATATATTCTTTGCCTCTACTTGTTCTTCACATATACAATTTCACTTCTACCCACACACTCTGGAAACAGGTATTAGTAGCTAGTGATCTCTTTTTTGGTCCTCATCCTTCTCTACCCTTGATACTGTGAACCAGTTTATTTTTAATACTTTTTCTTCTCCTGGTTTCTGTGACCCTGGCTTTCTTCTTTATTATTCCAAATATAAAATGTTCTATGCTTAGAATGGTCTCCCTCTTTATCCAAGTTTCTTTAAAATCAAGCTAAAATCCCTCCAGTTGCAAGAAGCCTTTACTAGTCCTTTTTAATCTTAGTGTTTTTCCTTTGATTATTTCCAGTTCATCCTGTTTGTAGCTGGTTTCCATGTTGTAAATAGTTGTTTCCATGTTGATCTGGCCATTAATCTGTGAACTCCTTGCAGTCAGGTTCTATCTTTTATCATTCTTTGTATCACCAGGATTTAGCATAGTCCCTGGCACATAATAGATGCTCAATAAATATTTATTGACTGGCTAACCTCAAGTCTTCCATTCCTACATTTTTTATGCTGCCAGATTAATTAGTTTGGAACATGTCATCCTTTTGCCCAGAAACTTTCAATGATCCATCATTGGGTAAAATTAAGACTCTTTTCTCTGCCATTTCTGTTTTTCATGATTTAACAGGAATTTACCTTTTCATTCTAATTTTCTACAACTCTTTTACATGTTTAATTATCCTATTTACCTATTGAACCAAATTTGTTTCTAATTATTCTCTAACATATTCCATGATTTCCCATCTGTCTTTATTTATACTGTTTTCTTCACAAATAATGCCCTCACCTTCAGTTCTACAACCCATTTAAGTCCTACTCATCATTCTAGGATTTAGCTCAAATGACACATTCTCCATCAAGTTAACATTCCATCTTCCCTGCAGTTGAATGTGTTATGCATCTCCTTTACCACTATAGCCTTTTTCTGGTACCTGTTTTAAGGCTATTATCATGTCTCTCTTATTAGAGCTATTTATGTACTTGTCATCTTCTCTAAAGTACTAAAAGTACCTTCAGTTTAGAGACAGTGTCTTATTTATCACTGTACTTCTCACCATCTTGACTTTCCTCTGCATTAAAAGAAAAAAGATTACTAAACTAAAATGTGTTCTAGTCCCCCTGGGGAAGATAAAGGTTATTCCCTTGTTTTCCCATTAGACTTGAATAGAGGATCATGAATTCTCTCACTTGTAAACAGAAGAAGTAATAGCTGTATGTCACACAGGCTCATTTTGCTACTAGGCTTCTTTTAAGTTATTTATTTACTTCCATTTCTTTAGTAGAAAATTTATAGTTAAATCTTATAACCAGGAACATTTGCCTGACAGTGACAGATAATTAGGATTTTTGCTATAAGTTTATAGACTTTGAAGATGAAAATGCAACTCCTTTATCTTGCAAATGAGAAGACTGAGGCATCAACAAGTCGGGCATTGCCCAATATCTTAGAATAACCCCAAACTTTAATAATGCTTTCACCTACATAAAGTTATATTTTTATGCAACTTTTATTTAACCTTTTATAGTTAATAACCATTTATTTTCTCTCCTATTCCTCTCTTCCTCATTTGAAAATAAAGAAAAAAACATAATCCTTATAACAAATACATATAGTTAAGCAAAACAAACTTCTATGTTGATCATATTAAAAAATGTATATCTAGTTCTTCATCTTGACCTCATTGCTTCTATTATCAGAAGGGGGATAACATGTTTCATCTTTGGTTCTTTCAAATTAGGGATCAATCATTGCATTGATCAAAATTTTAAGACTTTCAAAATTGTCCTTACAATGTCATTCTTCTGGTTCTGTTCATTTCATTACATATCAATTCATGTCTTTGCAAGTTCCTTTGAAACTGTCTCTATAAATAATTTATTAAGTTACAGTAATATTCCATTACATTCATATACCATAATTTGTTCAGTCATTTCCAAGTTGAAGAAGATTCTTTTAGTTTTTAATTCTTTGCCATTTGCAGGAAGAGTTGTGACAAATATAATTTTCCATATGATCCCTTTTCCTCCTTTTTTTTATCCCTTTGGGATAAAGTCTAACTGAGTCAAAAATTATCCAGGTTGGTGAATTTTGAAGCATAGCTTCAGAATGTATAGAACAATTAACAGAAGAATAAATGATAGTCTATAATAGAAAAATGGTAATAGAATTTCAACCATTGTGCTACACTTGGAATATATAATACTTCTTTGTGTTGTAAACATGGCTTGTGCTATTTTGTTATAATCTAATCCAGTATTTTACTTCTCTTAAATTTGGGATACAAATAGTAGTTTGTCAGAGGCTACCACAGACTGCTCCAGTTTTTTCTCTTTCCATTGTGCCTATACATGTTTACTGGGTTGCTTTTGCTGCTATAATGTGAAGGATTATTAACTTTTCTTGTGTGAAGGAGACTAAAATCTTACCATTTACAGTAATTAATGTCAGATAGTAGCCAGTAATATGTTTCAAGATTATGAAAATAGTCAAACGAAATGTGTCCATAATTTTCAATATGCTTTTTAAGTCACTTTACCCCAATCCCCAAAATATAACATATTATAAACCCGGAATTTTAAAAGTAATAATAATATAGGGTGAATATGGTAATTTAGGACTAACAATAGTTAGAACTAACACCAGGTAGAGAAAGAAAATGAGGGTGAAATTCTCCATAATGGTGCTTTTCATTCCAATCGCCTAATATCCATCCAGATGACATTACTTTAAATGAGGACCCAGCAGCTCTTATCTTTTTGTTCCCACTAAGAAAAGATTTACAATAGAATATCACTACTCCAGGCTCCAGGAAGGAAGGCTAATCTGATTCAGTAAAAAGTTTAAATTACAGAATATTGTGAAGATATACCTTAAAAGAAAGTCTATGCTTAACCAAGGTTTGTCAGAATGCTCCTATGTAGCATTCTGAATGCAATTGATTTAAAGGAACATATATAACTTTCAGTGCATTTATAATCAACACATTAGTTGTTTGAATGCAAATAAATGTGCCTTCAGTATTTTTGAGTTATTTTTTTAAACAAATACCTGTGAAAATCTGTGGGGAAAAAAATGTTATATTGTTAATTAGTTCAGCAAACACTTCTCCCCCTCCCCCAATCCAACCCTTCTTTCTTTCTAATTTCTCCATAACTGTTATTATCTATTTTACTATGTAGATGTTGTGTCATTCTTGATTGCTCATTCTCTCACCCCCACGTAGCCAATCAGTGTCAAGTATTGTATCATCTCATGTATATGCTCCCTCTTTTCCTCTGATACTGTAACCATCGTGCTGAAATGTTTCATTTCTTGAGTACTGCAATATTCTATCTGCTGGTTAGTCTCCCTGCCTTAAGACTATCCACTCCAGCTCCTTGCCTCTATTCCTCCCCAACAAACTCTAGTGATCCCCTATCACCTTCAGGATCAAGTATAAAATACTTTGTTTGGCTTTCAAAGTTACCCTTTGTAACTTGGTCCCTTATGTCAGTATTCTCCCTTCCATATACTCTGCAATCTAATAACACCCACCAGTCTCTGTCAGTTTCTCAAATTTCCTATTCTATCTACAAGCTCCAGTTGTCTTCACTGGCCATCACCTATCCCTGGAATGCTTTCTCTATTTTTCTTTATCTCCTAGCTTCCCTGGTCATTAGCCAGAAGTTCCAATTAAAATCTGACCTTCTGCAAGGAACCTTTCCCAGTCTTCTTTAATCTTTAGTGCATTACTTCTAAAATTACCACCTATTATCCCATTGATTATAAGCAATTGTTTACATTTTATTTTTTTCCTTAGATTGTGAGCTCCTCATAAACAGGGACTCTTTTCCATTTATTTATATCCCCAGTGCTTAGCACAATGCTTGACACGTAGTAGGCTCTTTAATCAATTTAGCTTGACAGTCTGACTAGTACAAGGACCAATGTCAACTATGTTGATTTGATTTTTATAAATTCTTAATTACTTAGATCTTAATTTATTCTATAGCTTTGCTGCAGCCTACCAAAGGTACTAATTAGTGAATCATTTTTAAAGAGAATTATAGCATTAACACAGCACTGAGAATAATATCTAAATAATATCTAAAGCAGACATGCTTCAGTTTTATTACAGAGTAAATTATTTAATCAAAATTCACAGTGCATATTTGCATGTTCGTGTGCTTACTCAAGTGTGCTCTCATACACACATATTCTAAGTCCATGATTTTTTTTTCTAGAAAAGAAAATTGGCCTCCCTAGTCAGTTTGTTTGAATGCTATTGTGCATGAGGCTTTCTTATAACTTTTTAACCATGACCCCAGTATAAATAATTTTTTAATTGTTGTTTGATTTTCCTTTTCCTTCCGGCAAGAACCCTAACCTTAAAAAATTTTTTTCTCATGGTGCAGGTTTTCTTTCCTTCATTGCCAATTAATTTTTAGCTAATCCCTATTACTTTCTGTCTTGCCTAAATCACAGAAGACGTCCTTGGAGACTCCACTTTTCAGAGGCTAAATCTTTTAAATTTCCTGTCTCATACTATGAAGATACTGTGCTTTAAATAGTTGACTATATAGAAAGGAGTTGTCAACTCATCTAAGTTCAAGGAACCAAGAAGGCCTTTGTCACCAACTCTCAATGCATATATTGATGCACATTGTGCTTAGAGATTTAATTTACATTGATTTCTTCTCTGTCCCCAGCCAACTCCCATGGCTGACATTAGATAATTGTGTGCTGTCTAACAATAAATCTATATTCACATTTATGGTTCGCTAGAGAGTTAAATCCTAAAGATAGTTATGGAGCAAGAGAAAAATAGCTTTCCCTTTGCCTGGGTGTGCCCTCTGTTGGTGTTGAGTCAATGGTAACCTTCTGTTTAGAATTTTGAATTTTTCTAAGTGTGCTCTTGTTGCTGCTGCTGCTGCAGTTGTTCTAGTATGGGCTTATCTTGATTCTTTGTTAAATTTGTGAAAGGTTTTTATGAATTATATTAGTTGTAAAAGGAATGGTGTTATAGTAGAAAGGGAGCTGAAAGGAAAGGGAAGGGAAAGAGGAAGTCAGAACACCCAGATTAAAATTTTAGTTCATTACTTAATTACCCATACTTAACTACCTTAACTAATCTTGGGTAAATCATATAACCAAATAAACCTCGAAACATTTCAAACATGAGATATTTTATTAATAGTTTTTAAGAAAAACAGGATTCTAAAAGATAGGAGCATGTTGCAGGCTTTGAGGCCAGCCAGTCACAAGGCTTTGAGTTGAGTCCCATGTGAGGAAGAACAGGAAAGCCAGAAAAATAATGTATAAGAAGATTGGAAAGGTAGATTGGAGCTGGGTTATAAATGAGGTTAAAAACTGAACAGAGGAGCTTTATATATATATATAAGTCTTATAGAGTTTATTGAGTAGGAAAAATGGTCAGACTTAAAGTCACTTTGACTGGCTAGAAGTAGGATTAGTGAGGGGAAGATCTGAGGCAGAGATACCAGTTAAGGAGTTAATTCAATTTTCAAGTCCAGTGGTATTGGGGGTGAACTAATCTAATGGCTGTGTCAATGGAGAAGAGATATTGTGAGAAGGTTTGGCAAGTGATTGATTATGGGAATGTCATATACTTATTAAAAAATCACATGTTAAGTCCCTCTCTCTATTTACATGTATGTCTTAGCAATTTACCTTTATACCATTTTTGAGTATGGTCCCTTGGGGGAGGGACAAGATCTCCAAACATTATCTATCAGATATTAGAGGCCAGTTCTTCTATAACACAATGACATTTAAGCTTCTTATCAAACAAGACCTTTCCAGCTTCCATTTAAAAGATCCTATAACTTAGTACCTCTAAGTAACACTTTCACAATATTTGGGGACTTGCTAAATAGTTAAATCAAAAGTTGTCATCTTCCTTTCTTAGGCTCAACAGTCATTAAAAATCTTATAAGTGCCTACTGTGTGCTGGACACTAAGTACTGGGGACACCAAAAGAAGAAAAAGCACTCACCATCCTCAGGGAGCTCACTACTCAATGGGGGAAGATAACAAGCAAAGAAGTGTGTACAAATAGGCTGTATACAGAAAATATCTATCAATAGACAGTATTCTCTTAAGTCTGAGGACCCATTCCATATACTTCAGTGATATGTATTAAAGTCATATCAGAGGATAAAGATCTATGTTTTTTAAATAAACTTTTGGATGGCTACTGCTATCATTTTCACTGAGATATTTCTCAAAGGTCATTTAATAATTCTGCCTCAAAACGAAGCTAGTACAGAGCAAGAATCACTTGAACATTTAGTAATTTTTCAATTGTCCTTGTGGTGAATGACTTTATTTCTGTAATAGAAAAGTGACTGATGATCATTTAATCATTTTATTAAACTGTTGATAGTGCAGACTGTTGATAATTCACTGAAGCCTACTTCAACAGACTGAACTATGATTCACTCAGGGAACAGAGCTGCCATGTGCTCCTGCTAGTCAGAAGACCGTTAATCTATTCGCTATTAAAATATATATATATATATTCTTAATTTTAAAAAAATAGATTAGCAGGTTAAAATTGGTTCAGATTCTTTTAAATATTTATATATATTAAATGCATGTATATATACAAGTATATATATATTAAAGGAATTTCCTTCTTGAAATTTCTTTATCTTTCAGGCTTTAGATTTGTCAAGTTGTATATCCTCAAATTTAGACCCCATTAGAAAAGTACATAGTTTAAAATATAATAGAAGTTTATGTGTAAATGAAGTTATTTAATACAGATTATTATTTAACATGCCCATATAGATAAGCCAAAAACAAAGGAGGAGATCACTCATTTTTCTTTTCTTTTTGCCAAGGCAATTGGGGTTAAGTGACTTGCCCAAGGTCACACAGCTAGGAAGTGTCAGGTCCTCCTGATTTCAGGGCTGGTGCTCTATCCACTGCACCACTTAGCTGCCCAAGATCATTCATTTTTATGACAAGAGAAGGAACTGATGATTTTTTTTTTCCCATTCCAAAATGTTAACAAATTCAAAAGAAATGTTTCTCAACATCAAGAAGTTCATTCTTGGGCTAGTATCACACGACACAATTGTGATAAAAGTAGTTTACATTTATGTAGTGGACTTGGAGGAGCAGTTAGGTGGTATAGAAATGAGTGTCAGACTTGGTGTCAGAAAACTTACCTTCCTGATTTCAAATATGGCCTCAGAAACTTATTAGCTATATGATCCTGGACAGGTCACTTAACCCTGTTTGCCTCAGTTTCTTGATCTATAAAATGAGTAATCTGGAAAATCTGGAAAAGGTAATGGGCAGACATGATTGCAGTACTGATCAACAACAAAAGTAGACTTAAAATGTAGGAAACCTGAATTCAAATCTTGCTTTAGACACCATTTTCCTACTTTAAATGCTAGGTAAATATTAGGTCTGGAATGTAATTTGATTCTCACCAAAGCCCTGGTGATTTCAATAGTACAAGTTTTATTTCCATTTTATACTAGAGGACCCGCCCCCCCACTAGGTCAAAAGAGGTTAATCATGTACCAATTAGTACAGTATAGATCATACTAGCTAGTAGATAGCTGGGCTGAGAATGATAACCAGTTTTTCTGATTCCAAAGTCAGTAGTCCTCTCCTTGTATCATGCTGCACAGCTGAGAATAATTTCCACTTTGTTTCTGTTGCCTTTATGCTCTTTTTGTTATTATGTTTCTTGGTAGGAGCAAACTCTCAAAGAAAATGAAATTTTAGTGGAACAATAATGACATTACTGTAGAAATGATCCTCCTTTCTGTTTGGATTTCTTTTTTCTGGAGGACATGTTAAACTTTTCATAACCCTGCACATGTGGCTTCTGATTTCTTCTGTAGGGGCAAAGTGCTCATTGCATCATCACATTTTTTCTTCTGATTTGTAGCCAAGACGTTGTTCTTTCTGTGGTAGAACTCATAAATTCAGGAGGGTAAGATCTACCTTTGTGCCCCTTACTCATAGGGAATTAAGTTAGGGGACTTTCTCAATCACTTTGCCATTTTAGCCAAGATAAAAGGAGATGAAAAATGCACAGTAACAATTTGCTTAAGTACAATTATGCTCTGTAGCCTTGGAATAGTTCTAGCAGCAGTTAAATGCAGTCGCTTTTGGGGGGAAAATCTTTCTTGATTCAAATCTTTTAATAATATATATTTGAAACCTCCAAATGATGGTTCAGGTAATTATGGGTAATTTGTTTGAGTATATATATATATATATATATATATTGTTTGACTGGGGATAGGGAAGAAATAAATTGTTCTAATTTTAAATAATGAAATGATTTTGAAACTTATAAAGACACTGATTTGTCTGTGAATATTACAGAAGTCTTTATTTAATAGCATTAAAAGCCAAAAATCCCTTGGTAATTTGTAGTTAAAATGAAGAGGCAAAAATCACAACACTGTAGGGGAAGAAAAAGGTATGGACAGAATGAACAATTAGAAATAGAGTTTTTGCCTTTTTAATGATCCAGCTTAAGTAAAAAATAGAGAATACGAACATTTCCAGGCTGTTTCGTAAATAGAAAGAAGGTAATAACCAACATCCTCTTCCAAATATCTCAAAGTATCCTTTCTATTATTTATTACTCTTACTGCTCCCCTCCATCTACCAAATGGATATAAAAATATTAAGTACAGCCATGTTGGCATTTTAATTTTGTATTATGATTTGAGGAATATTTGGATCCCTCAAGACAATGTTCTTTATAGATAAATGATAGATTTTCTATATGTATAGGGTGTTCGGGGAAGACTTGCATCTCTGGTGTTTCAGGGTTGCTCATCCATTTTTGCTGTCCACTTGTCACCAACTCTCACCTTTTAATCAAAGAAGCTGTAGCATGTGCCTTGCCATACCCTAGTAAGACCATCTTGACAGCAGGCTAAATCAGGTTGAGGATGACTGACAGGCTTCAAACCCATTGGTGAGTTTAGGGTAATGTCTACCCTAAGCAGTATTTTTCCAATGGCCAAAAAGGTGGTTGAAACAGAATTGTGGAGTGCTTAGAGCTTGGTCAAGCACTGAAGAAGCCAAGGTCATCCACTTCATCCCTCAATAGTTAGCCTGACTTTTATCTTGCCACTGGACTTTTATGACTTTGGATAAAAGTGTTGTTGACAGCTTTGTGCAACTCTGCCTCACTTAAATCCAATTTATGCTCTAGTCAAATAACAGAGTGATGTAATTTGAACTCTTCAAAAACAAAGGATGAACAACAGTTCCATGAGCTGGGAATAAATTGTATTAGATTTCTCAGGATTTGTTATCCAAGAAACCTAGGTAACTAATAAGACAAGTTTTATCTCCCTATTCGCCACGTGGTCTTATATGAAAATCATGCAAAATACTACTCTTTATAAGGGGGACAATCAACTGTCCATTACTGTCTAGCCATATCTATCATGACTTATATGCTAGAAGTATACTTTTGCCCTTGAAGAACATTTTAAACCTGTTTAGCTATCATTGGAACAGTTGAACTGTTACCTGGTCTCGACCTGTCTTGTCCCATATCTGTGTATTTGTGGGATCACTCCCCACATCTATTGTAATCCATTGTTTCCTTGACTCATTAAGTTCCTTCTCTTTTTAAAAGTTTAACTCAGTTACCACCTCTGAATCCTCCCTGCCCTTCTCGAATTGAAGGTGTTCTCTCCCTTCTCAAATTTTCCTTAAAACACTCTATTCACATTTATCCTTTGCCCTGCCGTACTCTTTATTTTGTATTGGACTTACCTGGATACATATCATACTTCCACCCCTCTAGAATATAAGTTTCTTAAGAATTGGGTCAGAAGGCACTTAATTTTTGAATTCTATATCAAGAATAAGATTCTGTCTCCCTTCCTCCCCCCAAAAAAAATCTTTTTATTTCCTAGAAAACAGCTATGATTATTGGAAAGATTGCTGAATCAAAGATTAAGAAATGGATATCCCAGGTCCAATTATGCCAATGTATGATTTGTGCTGTAACTGTGCTGAGCCTCAGTTTCCTCAGTTGTAAAAATGAGACTATTAGACTAGATGACTTCTGAAAACTGTTCCAGTTTGGTTATAATTCTGTTTCTATTATTTTTAGGAGCTTTAAAGAGGATTCTGATTCTAAATAAGAAATGACATTGTCCTTAAGAACTGAGTTTTAAATTTCCATTAAACTTGCTTAATCCTAATCCTGGAAGCATTTGAGGGAATTCTATTAAAGGCGAGGAAAGAATCCTAGACCAAAATGTTGTAAATAGTCATTGAGTTTTCTATACTATCTCCCTGACAAATGACTACTACTATTTTAAAGGTACAAGAGGAAACTGCTTTTTAGAAGTAAGCTTTGTGAATGCAACTTGCCTGTGGCTGCCTTTTAGCACTGCTCAGTTTCCATTTTTCCACATCCTTTTTTGGCCAGATAAGGATATTTAGCAGTAGTGTCTGGATAGCCCATCCTATATACTCAATGAATCAGCCAGTCAGGGAGGCCATAAAAGTTATGTGGCTTCCCTACCACCACCCAGTCCCCTCTGAGACTAACTGCTTCTGGGACAAAATCTTCATCATCCCCAGAAATGAAGAGCCTCAAACATTGCATTTAATTGTCCTACTTGGCAGCCATATTATGAATCATCCTCCCCCCCCCCCACCCCATGTAATGCTATTTGTCACTTTCTTCTCTTGGGAATAATAACAATGATGATATAACATTTATATAGCAGTTTAAGATTTGCCCTTTTCTCATAACCTTGTAAGTGAGATATTTTTATTATTACCATTTTACAGATGAAAAAATTGAGGTACAGAGTAGTAGATTAATTTATTTGTGATTGCACAGCTATTAAGACTTTTAGGATGGAGTTTTATCATTTTATCAGCTGTGTCATTGTAGGTGGGTAGAGTTTGTGGGGGGGGGAAGGGAGGATATGAAGGGGAATTTCAGTTTTCTTAGGACTTTTATTTTTCAACATCTCTTTAAACTGAGAGTTGGGACAATACTCAGTTTCCCACTGTGTCTTTCCATTGCTTTAAGACACGTAATCCCCCCCCCAAAAAAAAAAAAAAACTATATAAGGCAAACTCATATGGGAGAGATTCCTCAAGATTTCCATAGTGCTGGAAGACTTTGATTCCTTTCTCTTTCAACCTTTACCCCTCTGCCTGTGTCATAGAAAGTGAAAGCCATAATTATGCCTTGATTATTTAGCCGTTAGCTTGGGATACCCTCTCTTCTCTGCCTCTCCTTCTTTGACTTCCTAATTTTCTCCAAAGCTCAACCGGAACACCATCTCTTATATGGGACCTTTTCTGAGCCTCAGCTGCTAGTAGACCTATCCCCCAAATTGCCTTGCCTTTGTTTTATACATACTTATATGTACATTCTACATGTATTTTTTTACATTGATTCCTCTTTGAGAATATAACTTCCTTAAAAAGACAGGCAATATTTAATTTTTGTCTTTATATCCTCAATGTATAGCATCGTGACTGATACAGAATAGGTGCTAAACTAATAAATGCATTTTCTTAAATATGGGTCCCATTGACAAATGATAGGAAGGCCAGGCATACACCCAAGCTGATCAGGAGAAAGTTGTGAAGTGGAGGGATTCTGATAACATCAGAATTATACAGGATCTGGTTTTCACCACAGGGCTTTTAAAAGTTTGGGAATTGGGGACTACTTTTCAAGGCCTCATTTAAAATAATTGGCTTTTTAAGACTTTACATGACACCTGAGGGAGCTCTTGAGATAAACATTTTTATTCTTCATCCTTATCCCTTATGAGAATAGAGGAATACTCTTACTGGGAGTGATAAAATATTGAAGGCCTATGAGTTCAAGTGGGCAGAAGGCATTATTGAGATATGTAACCTGGTGTGAATCCATTTATTCTTTTGGTTTTATGGTTAATATTCTAAATGTGCTATAAGTATATTTGGGGATGGCAAGCCCTTTCCCAAAGGAGATTATAGTTATTTCCTATGTCTTCTTTTAAATTTTGCTGCAACTAGTTAAATTTTGAAACTGCCTAAGAGATTGTTTCAGAGTTAACACTGCACCCCTGGGAGAAGAATGGAATCTCATCTTTTTTCCATACAGCTTACAAAAAAATTTCCCTCTAATTTCAGAGGGCAATGATGTCACCAGCTAACGAGCAAAATATTTCTTACTAAATCGACTTGAATCCTTTTCTGACTTCTTTGTGAAAAAACACAATGTGTTTCAGATTTTGTATAGTAACTTCTGGCAACTCATAAACACGGTTTTTCAGCAATACTAATTTACTTAAATGGTGGAGCTAATTTTTCTTATAAACATCAAGTATCATACATTAATTTTATTACTGTTTCCAGAAAGCTCCTGCCATGGTAGTATGTTGTACTACTGATAAATCAGTTTGGGAAAACCCTAACATTCCCATGTTTTTGAGATCTGATTATTCAGTGAGGCAGAAGCCAATAAATTGCCCCCAAGGTAGGGAGTGACCTTGGATGGGAGATCACTTCTTTTGGACCATTGAAGATTAGGCATGTTGGAGAGATTATGAAATCAATCTTGTAGCAGAAAAGGAAGGCCACAAGCTCAATGATTAATGTCACATGCTATTTACCAAGGACAATAAATATCAGCAACCATCAGCTTTGTTGTATCTCTGGTTAGGTTTGTATTTTGCTTTTGGTCAGTGGGAGAAAATGTTCAAGATATAAGGAATTCTGGGTCACCCATACATTGGTGCCTCATATCTTCCCATTTCTCTGTTGTTTACTTTTGCTTAGGAATGCTGTTCTAAATTCCCCTTCCCTAGTTGAATTAAGGACACAGAAGGGAGTTTGACTAATAGTCAAGTTGCTTAAACTTGATAGAAACAACATGAAACTGTTAAGTTTTATTTTTTAAAATGTTTTATTAATGCATTTTTAAAACATCCTAATTACTTCTGATTTCCCCTAGCCTTGCCTAATACCTTCTCTTATTAGAACAACAAAAGCCATAATAATCTTGACTAATAGTATACTATCAATCTACTGAAAAGAAACATTTCTTAACATTAGTCATCTGGAACCAATTGATCATTGTACTTAATCTGGTTTTCTTGGTTTTTAGTGTTGTTTTCATTTGCATAAGTATGGTCATTGTGTGGGAGGTATTTATATTGTATAGTATTTATCTGGAAATCAGAATAACTTGAGTTCAGGTCCCATCTCTCACATTTAATAGAGGCAAATCGCTTAATCTATGTCCCAGGTAATATTTCAAGACTAGAAAATTATAGGCCAATTATTATTCTGCATTGAATTTCTTTGCTGGATGTTCCTAAGAACAGTGAAAGCACAAGTTTAGATTATTAAAAAAAAAAAAAAACACGTATCATTCATGTGATTCAACTTTCATATAACTCTTCCTATGCTCCTCAATGTGTCATATTTGACACTTTTTAAAGTGCAATATTCTGTTATATTCAGTATTGTACAACTTGAGTACTAGTAAGTGGATATCTACTTTATATCTAGTTGTTTTTTTTTTCTATTACAAAAAAAAAATGCTACACATTTTAGTATGAGCTTTCGTTTTGTTTTCCTCCGTATGGAAGGAAGATGCTGAGTAGTAAGGTCATTGGATCAGAATTTAATAGTTTAGTAATATTTCTTGCATAATTCCAAATTCATTTCCAAAATTATTAACCATTTCACAGTTCAATCAATAATGTAGGAGTAGTCCTATCTTTCCATGGCCTCTGTAAGACTTAATAATTTTGTCTTTTATTAGCTTTAATAATTGAAGTATGATTGAGTATTTGGGTATTGTTCCCAGGTCAGTTGTTTTGATGTGCATTTCTCTTATTAATGAATGATCTGGAGCTTCCCCCCCCATGTGTTTATTAATAGATTTAGAGGTAAAAGGGATTATTTTAATGTCAACTATTCCAATCCTCTTATTTTACAGTTGAGGAAATTGAGGCACAGAGAGGTTAATTGACTTGCCCCTTCAGGATTGTGTGGGTAGTAAATAAATGGCAGAGCTTGCCTTTTGAGTCTCATGCTTCTGACTTGGAGTCTATCTATCTATCCCTCCTATATCTATAGAATCAGTTAAATACCAATATGTTCCCAAAGATGCAGTATGAACAAGCATGCAATATGTAATAAGAGTACCAGATAAGACCAGATATCCCAAGACTTGTGACTCAGATTTCTTCAATATACTATGCTCACTGAAAGGTGGTCTTTTATGTCTGCCTATGGTACTTGTTACTTAACTATATTCCAAATTTATTTGAGTTTATATTTGAGGCTTCTTAATTTGAGGTCCATGAATTTATTTTTTTTAGTTTTGATAATGGCATTTCAATACAATTTTCCAAT
Source organism: Myrmecobius fasciatus (assembly GCA_023553655.1). NCBI lineage: Eukaryota > Metazoa > Chordata > Mammalia > Dasyuromorphia > Myrmecobiidae > Myrmecobius > Myrmecobius fasciatus. The sequence continues at coordinate 437,847 of JAJPUD010000811.1, forward strand.
ATAATACTACATTCTTATTTTATTATTGACTGAATTTCCTTATCTGCCTTAGGCTGAAAGTACCGCAACCACTTTTGGGCCAGATTCCAAAGCAAACTTGTATGCCATTTTCCATTTTTCTGACCCGGGCATTTTCTTCTTATTAAAGTAGCCTGATGACCTTCTGCTGCTGAGGATTTATCATATTAGTGACAGAGTCAGTGTATACAACTAAGTAGCTTAACTTGCAGAACTCTCAGACAACAGTTCTGCTGAAGTATTCCCCATAATCTATATATTTTATTATTAAATAAAAACATTATTCTGAGAAGAAGCCAATATAGGTTTCATCAGACTACCAGAGGGGTCCATGACACACAAAAATATTGAGGATCCTCTACTTGCAAGTTATTTGGAAACCGATTGTTCAAATCCTTTGACCATTTACTAAGCACACAAGTTTTCAGCAGTCTAAAGGAAGTTACCCAAGCGATATCCTTACCTACTTTAATGGACTTTAGCATAATTCCTGGCACATAGTAAACACTTAATAAATGTTCTATCTATCCATCTACTTAAGGAGCAAGATTTTCTGTCTATGATAGAAAGGGTACAATGATTAAGCTTATTGCCTAAAAACTTGTAAAGCATTGCTTGAGACTCTGCCAGTAAGTACAATGCAAAGTAAGAGGTTTTTGTTAAAGTTTTCAGAGAGTAACTCAAGTGATGGGCACAGGATTATGAGAGATAAGCTTTCTAGTTAGCAGTTACATACCCCTTCATGAGTAGGATAAAATACCTGCCTAACTGAAAGAGTCTAGTTCCAAAGAGCACTTTAAACTCTTTTAATGCTTTCAGTGTAATTAAAATCTGGAAAATCTTATGTGGGTTTTATTGGTGAAAGTTCAGTTTTGTCTTGTTTATGCCATTTTCTGTTAAAATAACAGCATGTGCCTGAATCTCCCTGGAGACCTTTGAGAAAATGAACTGACCATCTTGTGACACAGGCTTCATGTGCATAGTTCATCATGGGAGAAAAGCTCATCTGGGCAGAACTTATGATCAGAACAATTAGAGGGTGTTCGTGGCACTAAAGGAGGTTAAACCATCTTAAGTTATTTTTTTTATAGTAGTTAAAACAGAAAGTGTGGGTGAGTATCCAGAGGTGTAGAAGAAGGCATGAAAAAAGCAGCAGCTTCCTAGGGAAACCAAAATCATAAGTTTTAATTTTGGCACTCTCAAAAATAACTTAGAAAGCCTCTATTTTCAGTAGTGGTGACTCCCTTGTAGGGGGTTCTTTGGAGGGGGAATGCTTGAAAAGGGGTCTGTTTTTAAAACTGGGCTGTATTTCCTCTATGCACTGGCTTCACAATGTTTTATTTTATTTTATTTTATTTTATTTTTTGAGCCAGTCCTAATCCTGGATTTGCACACATTCTCTATTTCTTCTTCTTTTCTTTTACTGAAATTCCATAGACAGTAATTAAGGAACTGAAGGCCAGCAAGAGGTCATTGAGCCTTCGTCAGTGAAAACAGGGATTGTTTGCCATCGACAACACTCCCATTTTTCCTTGTGGTGAATAGAAGATTTGCTTAGAGCTGATGACTTATGCCTTTCTTACAAGTTATGCAGTTAGCAAGTAACTGGGGAATCAGTCAGGGAACAGAAAGAAGCTAATTGAACCCAGGATCTTTTTCCCCCCATTTTTTTTCTTTCTTCATCATAAACTGTGACACTGGAATCTATTTGATTATGAAATTTGTGAGAGAGTCAGGTTCACCAAGTGCCCAATCTTCTGTTTGAGACGGTGGACCTGACGGAACAGAAATTAAGAAAACCTTGGACTTGGGGAGGGGGAGGGGGGTGGGATCTGGGAGACTTCCAGATTTGTGCCTCAGGCCTACTAAATGCCTAAATCGGTAAGTAGTTAATTATGTAGCATGAAATGAAAAGATATGCTTCTTATCTTTTGAGAGAAAAAGCTCCCGATTGCTTTTCCTGTTGCCATTTCTCTCCCCCTCCTTTCCCCCCCTTTGTCTATTCTCCTATTTCCTTTGTCATTTCTCAGGGAATTGCTACTTATCTCCAATTTCCTCCATCCTCACCTTCTTTTCCTAACAGACTTATGTGTAATTGATTTGGAGTGGAATTTTTGTTGTTATTGGTTAGCTAACTGTGAGGATTACTTTGAGTAAAGAGAGAGAATGTATATAAAAACTTTAGTAGACTGGGAAAGCTTTTATTAATCTTGGAGTCACTGAAAGATTGGGATTTGGACATAGCTTTTGATGAAATTTGTGAATCAGTTTTGTTTTTTAAAACTTCCTTTTGTCTTTTTATCCCTAGTCTAACAAAGTTTTCTGACACATGACTCCTATGTCTCCTTAATAAATGTTGGTGGATGGATTGCTTATATTAAAATTTACCCAAGTCTTTGAAGTGTATTTCTGATTTGCAGTATTTCATGTGTTCTTGTTAAATTGCTGTTGAAAGTAAATGTCAGGTTTAAAAGTCACTTCCAGTATGTTTGGTTCAGAAGTTCTTAATTTCTTAATTAAGATAAGTTAAGGTTTTTAAATCTATCTATCTATCTATCTATCTATCTATCTATCTATCTATCTATCTGGTGCTGTGGATCCTATTGGCAATTTAATCAAATCCCTGGGGCTCTTCTCAGAAAATTGTTTTAAGGACATAAAATACAGCACATAAAATTACAGAGGATATCATATTGAAAGAATCAGTTATCTTGTTAACAAAATATTTTTTACAAGCAAGTTCACAGAGCCTAAGTTAACCTTGATTTCAGTATTTTGTAGGTGTCTTTTTTCCTTAGTAGATTTAGATATTAAATTAATTTGACCCATACATTGTAAATGGCCATTCTTTTCCTTGAAGGAAAGATAGCAAACTTAGAAGTTACATTTCAGCCAAGGATATCCCCATTTGTCACGGTGGTTCTCTGGAGGAGCAAGAGCTGCTACTTTCAGGGTCATTTCCACATCTGTTATAGAGCATTCTCTATATACACGAGTGGAGCTGCTGTGCCCAGAGTTTTGGAGAAGACATTTTCTGTGGCATAGTGGTTACAGGAATCATTTCACATCTCTTGGAGTAGAGACAGTTACCAACCCAAAAGCAATGGGCCAGGGTTGAGCAGTTAGCAGAATGGAACCACTTTTAGTTTACCCTGTCCTCCCAACCTCAGCCTTTACAGATGCTGTTAATTTGGTTCCTGTTTCCCTGTAGTCCTTTATGTGGTTGTGTAATAAAAAGTTCTCCAAGCTGGCTCAATGTCTTTGCTATTAGAACATTGCAGATGTGTCAAGGATGCACTTGTTCCAAATGAAGCTGAGAGAGAAGGAGGCCCCGCCCTCCTCTGCCTGCCAAATCGGCCCCTTAGGTTCCTCATTCAACGCCCTGGCCCCTTGAATGGCGTGCTATCTCTTTAAAGCAACTAGTTTTGTGTATTGGCTTGGTCAATTTGTTATGGTTTAAAACTGTGGAGCCAGCTGTCTGCAATCTGATGTAATGTTGCTATGGAAACTAGAAATGAAACACTTAAGCATTCACCACAGAATTACTACATATAGCATTAGCCAAAATAATTAAAAGTTGAGCCATATGGGCTTTCTGGTGGAAAAATCTGCAGCAGCAAAGCTGGAAAGGAGTTATGTTTCTATTTACAGTGCTGTAAATCCATTTTTTCTCATCACTTAGCATAGGCAAGTTGCTCTTTGAGGAGACAAGAAATAGAAGATAATGCTGAACTTTTACGGTTTAGGAATAATAGAATAATGGCAAAATTGAGTTAATTTAGGTGGCTAAATTTCATTTCTATTTCATTTTGTCAAGCTATTACAATATTGAAAATTGTTATGTACATGTCTATATACATGCAATATACATGTGTACATATTTTCATAGAGCTATTTAAGCATTGTTCTTTTCCAACTCTTATGAAAGTTTTCTGACAACAGGAAGCCATTCGTTACTCGTTGTAGATTTTCTCTCATTCACTAAGAAGTTACTTTGCACAGGAAGTTTTCAGTGTATCTTTTCTGTACATACAAATTTTCCCATTTGTGATCATATATTTCCCAATTCAGGGGACATAATAGGATATAGGCACTATTTTGAAAATAGCTGAGAGTTCTCCAATATTGAAGAAGCAATAGGAGCAGCTAGGTGCACAGTGGGTAGAGTGTTGGGCCTGGAGTCAGAAAGACTTACTTTCTCCTGAGTTCAAATGTGACTTCAGATACTAACTGTATGACCCTGAATTAATGACTTAACCCTGTTTGCCTTGTAAAGTGAGTTGGAGAAAGAAATGGCATTACACTGTCTTTGCCAAGAAAACTCCAAATAGTGTCGCAAAGACTGAACACAACTAAAAAATGGCTTTTGGAGAATTTACTTATCATCTCAGTGGAAAAGATCACGTGTAGTTATAACTTGGACAGACATCTAGTCTCATCTATTTTTGTGTGCACTTCACTGCTAGATGGAGTACTTTTGTATAAAGTAGGTATTTCATAAATGCTTTATAGGATTATCTTAATATTGAAACTGCTGGAAAGATCATTTTTTCTCTCTTTATTCTGTTTTATTTTGTGTGTGTGTGTGTGTGTGTTTTTCCCCTTCTTCCTGTCTTTCTGCAAAGGCAACTTCTAAAATTGTTTTTTATCAAGCATTCATTCTCTGGGACCATATTTTTTTTTTCCACTGAGGAGGAAGTGAGAAGTCATCACCTTCCCAGTAAAGAGCATCCCTCAGATTTATTTTGGAGCCAACGTGACTTGTAAGCTGTCAAGAGAGACCTTTCCAGAAATAAGCCTTCCCCCCCCCAAACTCCTTCAATACCTTTGCTTTCATTTAACATTTTTAATCTCTTGGCTAGCAAGATAACTGCTCCATAATGAGCATTTCCAGCTGGATCTATCTTGTCTAGTTTCCAACAGAAAGTTCTTGACTGTCTTGAGTTGAGCCTTAGTATGCCATACACCTCCAGGACCTTCTTTCTCTAAGAAAATAAAAATAGCATTGATTCAAAGTCCTAAGAAGCTCAAATTTCTCAAAAATAGATGGAGCATGTGAAAGCAATTAACAAATACCTGGAATATATTATTTTCCAACAAAATGAAGCTGGGCGTAGGAAACTAGGCCCTCAGAACAGCCATTGCCATTCAATTTGTTGTCATGGTTTAACTATATTTGATTTCTCCTCTAGAGGCTTTGCAGTAATGGCATGCCATTCTAGCAAAAGCTTTGTGTTGAGAACCAAAAATTGTTCTGTTACTTTCTACATCTTATTGCTTTTGCCTTTGTTGCTTCACCTTCCAAAAACCTAGATCATAGGTACTCACATTGGTAAGCACCTTGAATAATCAGTGACTATGTCTTGATTTGAAACAAACTATTGCCAACACACGTTGAATAGATGTGACAAAACTAATGCTTATCGTGTGTGTGTGTGTGTGTGTGTGTCTGTCTAAAATTTGGGGATTCTAATTCTGTCTTTCTACATTAGAAGAAGTTTTGTTCTGCATTAAGAAAAAAAAAAAGAGTGCTTAGATAGTTCATATGTTGTTGTTTAGTCATTTTTCAAATTGTGTCCAACTTTTCATGACCCCATTTGAGGTTTTCTTGGCAAAGATACTGCACTGGGTTGCCATTTCCTTCTGCATCTCATTTTATAGATGAGGAAACTGAGACAATAGGGTTAAGTGACTTGGCCAGGGTCACACGATCAGATAAGCCAAATTGAAATTGATAAAATCTCTGGCACTCTATCTACTGGTCCACTTACTTCCCTCAGTTGCTTTAAAATGGGTATTTGCCAGAAGGACTTACCATATAAAATATAAGCAGCTGAAGATTTTTAAGAAACTGAGTAATCAGATTGTAGGCTAATAATCTAGTTAACCATTTTGTGGACATTTCACTTCCCATCAGCAAATTCAGTCAGCATGAAATAAGAAAAAAAAAAAAAAACTAAACTAAGCTAATCAATGTTTCTGCTTGTCAGAAATTTTAAAGAAGCTGAACCTATTGGCTACAATAAAGTATTATAATTCAATCGCAGTCATTGGAAATAATCCAAAATTCACCCATTTTACTGATTTAGAAACCAAGGCCAAAATAATCACCAAATACCCAGATCCATTCCCAGACGAGTGGTTTTTTTCATACTTGGAATGCTCTCAGAAAATATAATGACTGATTAATTGTCAAATGGGATTTATTCCTGGTCATGAAGGATGAAAGTGAGATTCATTACTCTTTCTTTACAAGTGTTTCATTCTTCTTCTCCCTGACCATTCTTTGCCAATTCTTATTTTTGTTGTTAGCCTTGTGATTAATAATTGATAAGGTTTGTTGTGCAGTTTTACATATACCTACTTAGACTGTACTTTTAAAAGTCTTTTCTTGAATGGAAACGCAAGAGTTGAAAGAGTTACTTGCAAGGAAGTGGACTGAAGATGCCAGCGTGGAGAGGATGTGCAGGATTAGGTGGGCTGGAGCCCAGGCAAAGCCCGTGAGGTGGCCTGTGCTTGCGTGCCTCGATCCAGCTGTGCTCTGCCTTTGCTCCCTTGGAATGCACTCATGCACCGGAGCCAGTGCTTTGCTGTCATTTGAAGGGAAACTCCTTTCTTTTTTCCTAAGCTTTCTGAGCAGATAGAACAGAGGAAATAACATATTGAATGTGGGAGCTGGCTCGAAAATGAAGCCCTCAGCCCGTTCACAAGGAAAGGATTGTTTTAGCTTGTGTCACTGCTGCTGGAGAGTGGATTTTTTTTGTCTCTGTAATGTTTGATACTTGAGGGAAAACAGCTGGGACTGAGCATACTTGATCCGATGCGAAACGAAATGGGATGCTGGGGAATATGGACTGTACTGTATAGCTGGAAAAGGTCAGAATTTTCCCTTGGTCATTGTCGGAGGAATGCTGGGTCTGTCCTCATGCTAGCCTTCAGAAAGGGGCTGGAGAGGGACAAGGGCTGGCTGCAATGTGGCAGGGTGTTGTTCCTCACAGATGGGATACAAGGGCTTTCGCATCTTTTCCTCCTTCCTGCCCGGCTGGTTTTGATTTTCTGGGAGGACTGGAAAAAGTCAACAGATTTTCGGTTGGGGAGAAGTAGTTGGTGACCACGATCAGCAGCTAGTTCTGACGGGCTAGACAGATGAGTGCCTGACCCAAACCACAGCAGCATAACTGGAATTACAAGAAGAGTCTTGGAGAGGGGAGAGTCCTGCCTGAGTAACACTAAAAGCGGACATGAAAGTAGTTGAGATCAAATACATGAAACTCAATCCAAGGTCAAGAATGTGTATTTGGGGACATAGGACCTGATTTTACACTGAACTAGTTGTTAAAATGGTAGGTGCTTTATGAAGCCAATCAATATTTTGTTTTTGGTTTTGTTTTTTGTTTTTTTTTTTTAATGAATCTTTTATTAAGTACCACAAATTTCATCACAAAATTGCCTAAATTCAGATGGGCTGTGAGGTGGGGTTAAACTGGTATTAAGCCATGAAGCCAATTATTTGATTAACTTTTCCTTTGTTTCTTTGCCAGTCAAGAGAACAATCGGATGATGAAACAGAGGAGTCGGTGAAGTTTAAGAGGTTACACAAGCTGGTAAACTCTACTCGAAGAGTCAGAAAGAAACTCATTAGGGTGGAAGAAATGAAAAAACCCAGCACTGAAGGTAAAAAGCAAACTGCACCCTAGTTATTCCAAAGTAAATCATATTTTCAATTTAAAGCAATCACACTTTGAACTCTGACTAAAGACTAGTGGAAAGAAAGTGTGTCTATAAGTTACTAAGGCAGTGTTTTAAAAATGATCAGGTAAGGCATCTGATATGATCAAGTAATTTTTAGGGTACCCATATGGTTTGGTAGTGGCAAAAGGGGGTATGGTCCCTATACATTGATGCCTTTATAGTCCCCATTTTTAAGAGCTGTTGTCAAGTTTGGCACTGTGGTCATTTTTTCCCATCTGCTTTGTACTTTCTTACTATTGCTCTTACATAATGTACTGAATGTGAAAACTGAGTAATGTACACCATAAAGAAAAAGGACCACTACTTCTGCCCAGTGAACTCAGATCTTAGTTTGACAGACATATCTTGAGCAATAATTTTAGCTGGCAACATAATTGGAATATCTTTAGTGCCCCTTCAGATTTCCTCTGTGTAATTTGTGGGTTTTTCTTTTCTTTTCTTTTCTTTTTTTTTTTTTTTGGCAAGCCCAGTAAACAAGTTCAGACTTAAGTTAAGTGGGTCTTTTAAGGACATCAAATTCTAATGTGTACTTAAAGGGATCCTCTTGTCCCATGAGTTATTAGGCTAAAAAAATTAATAGCTGGGGAGATGTCAGCTTTTGTCATTGTAACAAGAATAACTTGAACCTTGACTATGGCGGCTTCAACACTGACCTTACAACTCTTTATGTTGATGGTGTGCATTTATAGAGCTTGTGAGGCTCTTTTTAAAAAATGTTGTCATATAAGAATAAGGTTTCTTATTTGCAGCAGGTACTGTAAATAAGTAGACTGTTCTGCTAAGGTCATTTAATTTGAGTGTCTCACATGTTAAAATGTGGTACTTAAGTTTTTGTTTGGCAAGGATGCAAAACTTGGTCAATCAATTGTGTGTGTGTGTGTGTGTGTGTGTGTGTGTGTGTGTGTGTGTGTGTGTGTGTAAGGATTTTTATTGCACACACTGGAGCCCAAGAAGAGGAGAAAAAGGAATTTCCACTTAATGGATAGGATGAAGGCTTCCTGTTGATTGTTTTCATTCAAATTCTCTAGAGACTTTTTGAAAGGGAAAGAAAGAGAGGAGGGATGTGGGAGGAAGTATGTGGGGGAGAGACAGAGACTGAGAGATGAAGATTTGTTTTTATGAACAAGTTCAGAAGTCTAGCTATTTTTAAAAGTTGATTTTGTTTTAATTTCTGTTGCTTCAGACCCAATGCAGATTTTAACTACAGCATTATTCCTGTCAGTTATGTCTTCTCACTCTATTCCTATATACCTGCATTGTAGCAGCTATTATTCTGTTAGCCAGGTGGAACTATATATATATATATATATATATATATATATATAATGATACAAGAAACATTTGTAAGTCTCAATCAACTTTTATGTAACTAACTTTTTTGTTGTTGTTTGTTTTAAATATACTGTTGGGCATAGATTAGCTGAAGTAAATAGAATGTCTATTAAGGGCAAAATAGAGAAGAGAAAAAAAATTATACAAGAGTTTAGTTTTAAAGGCAAATGATGAGTCTGTTCCTTCTCCTGTTCCTCATTAGCCTGAAAATTACCCTTAACTATTTTCAAATGCAAAAGCTATTGTTAATGTGAGCCCAAAGCTGCCTTTTCAATCCATAGTGTGACAAGGGGCCATGATGCCATTGGAGTCTGGCTCTTTCTTCCATTACCTCAATAAGAAGAGACCCAGGTATTCTTTGAAAGGACCCTTGTGGAAACAGTGGCATTCTAGAGGAGTTTTAAGTTGGGCCAAGAGTCAGGTAGCCAAGGAAGAAAAGGGCATATAGCAATCAAAGAAACCATGAGAATGGCTCTGACCGAAAATCTTGAATTCTACCTTTCTATCACAGAGGTAAATACAAGGGTTCCTGGCAAGTTAAAAAGAGTTCTTTTAATGCTTTGATTTGCCAAAAACAATAAGGAATTACAATTCTTATATTGATTATAGCATGATGAACATTCATTTGATTTATATGTACAGGGTTCAGAATTGGCTTAAATTTAGAAGTCTGGATTTAAGATAATGGGTTCATCGTCTTAGAAATAGTGGGAATTTAGAAGTTACCTCTACCAACCCTCTCATTTTGTAGATAAATAAAACTAAACCCTTGAGGGGTTATATTACTTGCTCAGTATCCTCCAGGTAATAAATGGTTGAACAGAGATTGAAATGGGTTTTCTGACTCCAAATCCATCACTCTAACAGTAGATGGTGATAGGTATACCATGCTAGAGTCAGGAAAGGCTGGACTCAAATTTTGCCTCTGACATTTACTAGCTGTGTGACTACTGACAAGTGACTTAACATGTCTGAGCTTTATTGGAGATAGATCTCTGAGATTTATCTACTTGGTCATGGATGGGCTGTAATTGGGGTTGTGGAAAAAGTTTCTACACCCAAGAAATCACTGATCCTTGAAGTGTTGCCAAGTGTCAGGTGTCTGAGGCAAAAGTAAGGAATGTAGAATTTGAGTGCTTTAAATTATCTCTGATTTCTAGGATTCAAGGTAGCAGTTACAGTTGATCCCCAGAAGTCATGAGTCACAGTTCTGGGTCACAGGTGATATTACGAAATTGATATCCTCTTATTCCTGTTGTTTTTATGCTTTTCTGCAGTCACCCTTCTTCCAGGTACTGAGTATCCTGATGATGGCTACAGCAGAAAATTGTAAAGCACAATAAAAATGTCAGCTAATATTATAACTGTGGTTATTACTGATATTAATAAGCCTGCCTCTCCAGCTTAGTGCCCCATGTTTCAAAAGTGACTCTTTTTTCCCTTTACATAAGAACTCCTAATTTTCTGATGTCTTGACCAAGTCTTTTTTAATATACATATATATTTTAATTAATAGATAAATCCATTAAAATCAGATAGGAATTACATTTTAATCTGGTTCTGGCTGCATTCACAAGTGTTGTAGGCTATGTTTTTTTTTTTTTTTTTTTTTGCTGAGGCAATTGAGGTTAAGTGACTTGTTCAAGGTCACACAGCTAAGGAATGTTAAGTGTCTGAGACCAGATTTGAACTCATGTCCTCCTGACTTCAGGGCTGGTGCTCTATCCACTGTGCCATCTAGCTGCCCCTGGGCTATGTAGTCTTATAAGAAGGTCATCTGATAAACTAGTTTTCATTGTGGTATTAATGATTGTGACTGATTGATATGTTTTCCCTTTTAAAGCATATTTGCTTTTTTTAAATAAGGAGGCTTGGATAGGCAATACCAAAAATGCCGAGTTTCCTAATGATAAAATTTCAAATAAGAGATCATTTAGGGGCATAAAACCTTTATGTCAAGCAAGCCATTATGGCTATATTTGGTTATGGTTGCCAGATTTCAGTTGGATTGAGGGTTCATATTATGAATTTTGAAAGTCTAAGTTATGTATGACATACATATGTTTGCCACCTGATTTCAGAATCAAATATAAGACAGCACAGGATGAGGTAATCTTGTAGTTAGAGAAGCCTTGATTCGATCTTGGGACCTCTAGAGAAAAGCATAATATTTAAGAGACATCTATCATGTAACTGGCTGCTGCACATCCTTTAGGACCCTTAGTCCTAAACTAAGTCCAAACTCATTCACCTTTATATAAACGACACTTCTTTTATCCTGTTTCTGTCCTGAAGATTCCAGCTGTGTCTCTTAACGGCTTTCTGAAATCCAGTGTGAAGACACAGCCAGTACTTCAGGCTTGTGGCTTCTTCTCCCTAAAAAGAATTATAGTTGCATCCATGAGCACCAATCATTCCTTCAACATTCATTTACTGAAGAAATCAACATTCATTAAGTGCCTACTATAATGTCTGACAATCTAATATATAAATACAAAAGGGAGACACCATCCCTTTCCTTAAAAAGTTTGCATTCTAGTCAAGTCAACAAGAACATATATTAAACATTTATTATGTACCAGGCATTATGCTAAGTCTTGAGAAAACAAATAGAAGCAAAAAAGAGATACAGTCCCTGCCCTCACAGAGTTTACATTCTAATGGGGGAAGACAATTTATAAAAAAGAGCTAAAAAGCTAATTTGGGGTTAGGAGGAAGTGGGAAAAGGAATATTGATGAAGTCAGGATAAGAGTAAGGAGAGGAGTAAAGGATAATTAGTCATAAAATAGAGCTTCTGGGATGAACTCTGCAGTGGAAAGAGGAAACTAGATGTGGAGGGAACTTCCAGGGTAAGAACACAGACAGTGATGAAACAATCCAGAGACTTGGGAATGGAGCTGAGTTCCACATAGTTGCAACTAGGGTCCAGAGAAATTTTGACTGGGGGAATCACAGAGATTAAGTAGAATTATATAATGTATTCAATTGTCAGAGCACTTGCAGGTAAGGTTGGTTTGATTACTGCTTCTAGAGCAAAACTAAGAGAAATGATGGGCGCTGCAAGGGTTAGGAGAGGAGGGATAAAAGGCATTTCTGTGTCCAAGCAGATAGCAAAATTCATTTCTGTCTGTCTGTCTGTCTGTCTGTCTCTCTCTCTCTCTTTCATGACTCTATGGGAGGTTTAGGGCTAGCAAAAATAGTGAGATAAATAACCAAAATCATAACAAAGCCTTGAGTTGTTTAAAAAAATTTTAATCTTCATACACTAAAATTTTAACCTAAGAATATGGTATAAAAGAAAATGTCATCACAGAATGAACAAAAGAGCTGTTTTATCAGGAGTTAAAGAAAAGAGATTAACAAGTGGGCACACATGTAGTCACAAGTTCTTTCTGACCTAGAGCCCAGCTCCATTTACCATAGTAATTGTTTGAGCCAGTGGGATTGATTTTTGGCAACTTTGATTTTCTGCAAACCTCAGAGTCCCTTTAACCAAGGGAGTACAAGCCTCAATTCTCTCATTTTTTGATGTAATGGGAGCCCTCTTCCCAGGATTATTATTCAAACAATTCCATGGAAATGGATCCTAGTATAGATTCGTGACACGATGAGAACAACAATCTACAGAATTTAAAGTTAAGTTTCAGAATCTTCCAAAGACACTTTACATTTGCTTTCCTGGTTACCTGGTTGCTGAAACACAGAGTATCATTGAATCTCAGGACTCCAGCCTTATGTCACCATCACCATTCAGAATAATTCCCCTTGAGAGCTAAGTGCTAAAACTGAATGGATTAACTTCAACTTCTTTGGGTAGGTGGTGATCTCCAAAGAACCAGTCAGGATCTGGAGGGTAGTACTCACTAAGTATCTGGCACTGCACTAAACACTTATTCAAAGACAGAAATGCAGCAGTCCCTTCCCTTATTTTGGGAATGGCAGAGGGATAAAATGTATAATTCTGATATATATGAGTACACTCAAAACACATTTATATTGTGTACACAGAGTAAATACAAGCTTTTTTAAAGAGGAGAACTAGGGAGTGGGAGAATCAGGATAGACCTTGTGTAGGAAGTAGTGTCAAAACTGATACTATGCAATTGGCAATAGGGACAGTCTGTACAAAAAGGCAAGTGTTGTCTCTTGTCAGGAAGCAATAGGTTTGCCAGTTAGGTTTAAACTAGAATGCTTGAATATACCTGTCATACAATAGGACTGAAATCCTAAAATTAAGGCTGAAACTATGTTTCAGCAACCAGGTAACCAGGAAAGCAAATGGAAAGTGTTCTGGTTTGAAAGATTCTGAAACCTAATTTTAAACTCTATAGATTGGTGTTCTCATTGTTCCAGGAAGCTGATCAGGGATACATTTCCATGGGAAGAGGGCTCCCATTACACCAAGAAGCTACAAAATTAAAGCTTATATTCCCTTGGTTAGAGGGACCTGAGGTTTGCAGAAAACCAAAGTTGCCAAAAATCAATCCCATTGGCTCAAACAATTATTATAGTAAATGGAATTGGGTTCTAGATTAGGAAGAACTTGTGACTTCATGTGTGCATATTTGTTAATTTATTTTTTCTTTAATTCATGATAAGATAGCTCCTTTGTTGCATTCTCTCTTATACCATATTCTTAGACTAAAATTTTAGTGTATGTAAATTATAAATTTTTTTTAAACAATTAAAGGTTACTCAACTCCAGTGAAAGCTTCTCCCTTAACTCCCACGTCTAGTTTCTCATCACTGCCCTTGTCCCAGCTGTTATATTTAGTGCCATCCTTCTATTCCAAGAAGCTTTTTCCTTTTTTTCCCCTCTTTAAAAATTCAGCTGGTGAAAAGCTGTGGTGTTAGAAAATTTCCTTCACGTAATTAGAGGGACACAGCCAGGCTCGGTACACCCACAATTTGACCTACTTCTTTTCTTGCATCTGTTCATAAGACACATAGGATAGGATTCAAGTGAACCCACACCCCCATCCCCTCCTGCCAGTAAGTCCAGAGCTTTCCACTGGGTTCTGTGGGGCCAGATACCTGGCACTGGTGAACACTTAGGGCAGGGACACAAATTGAAATCCTTGAAATCAATCTGGATCTATCTGCTTGCACGTCAGTGCTCTCCTGCCTTAGTGACTTCACTGGTGCTGATAGGAACACTTGACCGAGATCATGGGATATACTGGATGCTGTGTGTTTGACTTGTCAACTACAGACTTTTTAAATTTCATTTGCGAAATACATCCCTTTATGGTGCTCCCCACCAAATGTCACCTACCCAAGGATTTAACTGCTCAGAATTAAGCACACTAAAAAAAAAATAGTGATAGCCACCTGGCATTCATCAGCCACCCTATAATAGCCAATTGGAATGAACATGAATGGAGCAAAGGATGGTTTAAAAAAAAGATTGTTTCTAAGTGTAGCCTTCTGAAGACTGACCTTTCAAACTGTTAGGTAGGAAAATTATCTTTAAATACTAAACAATAAGTTGATAATAGCTAGCCTTATCATTTATAAATGACAGTTTTTAAGTGAGCAGTTACTTATTTTTAGTTTTATTGAGAGGACCAGATGTAAAGTATTTAAAGGGGAAAACTGACCAACTCTTTTTTTTTTTTTTTTGGTGAGGCAATCAGGGGTAAGTGACTTGCCCAGGGTCATACAGCTAGAACATGTTAAGTGTCTGAAACCAGATTTTAACTCAGGACCTCTGGCTTCAGGGCTAGTGCTCTATCCACTGCACCAACTAGCTGTCCCATGACCAAATCTTGATGACTGAACCAAGCTTTGGGTACATCCATGCATTTGATTACATAGTAATATAATCTTTTTTTAATTAAAATTTTTTATTTTTAAAACCTATGCATGGATAATTTTTCAACATTGACCCTTGTAAAACCTTGTGTTCCAAATTTTTCCCTCCTTCCCCCAACCCTTCTCTCCTAGATGGCAAGTAATTCGATTTATGTTAAACATGCTAAAATATATGTTAAATCCAATATATATATATATATACATATTTATACAATTATCTTGCTGCACAAGAAAAAAATCAGATCAAAAAGAAAAAAATGAGAAAGAAAACAAAATGCAAACAAACAACAACAAAAAGAGTGAAAGTGCTATGTTGTGGTCCACACTCAGTTCCCATGGTCCTTGCTCTGGGTATAGATGGCTCTTCCAAGATTATTGGAATTGGTCTCAATCAAGGGATAATGTTCTTTACTTTCTTTCTTTCTTTTCTTTTTTTTAAAGAATGGAAAAAATCATTAACCTTTATCCATTAAAAATGTTAGGTCTCTATTTCAAAAGTAGATAAGTAAAAGTGAAAGATGTTATTTGATGTTCTTTACTTTCAATGAATATTGGGGTACAGAGTGAAAGAGCAGCAAGGCGTTGAAGTGAAAGAGGGAATTTGGCATACAAGTTTAACTAGTCATTCACCCTAAAGTTTGTACAAAAGCCAATAGTCAGGCAAAAACAAAGCAGTTATTAAGGCCCTGTGCCAAGGGCCATGGTTACAAGGAAAGGCAAACATAGTCTGGGCCCTAAATGAACTTACTTTCTAATGGGAGATACAACATGAAAATAACAAAGGTGGTAATGAATCCAGAAGGTGTATTTATAAGCAGTATATAAATCTGTGGCTCTTTCCAACAATGAGATGATTCAGATCAGTTCTAATAATCTTGTGATGAAGAGAACCATCTACAACCAGAAAGAGGACTGTGGGAACTGAGTGAGGACCACAACAGAGCACTTTCACTCTTTCTATTGTTGTTTGCTTGCATTTTGTTTTCTTTCCCAGGTTTTTTTTTTCTTCTTGATCTGATTTGTGTGTGTGTGTGTGTATGCAGCAAGATAACTGTATAAATATATATACATATATTGGGTTTAACATATATTTCATTTATTTATCTATCTAATCTATCTATCTATCTAATCTAATCTATCTATCTATCTATCTATCTATCTATCTATCTATCTCTATCTATCTATCTATTCATCCAAGCTTTTTATTTATAAAAACATATGTATGGACAACTCTTTCAACATTAGCCCTTGCAAAACCCTGTGTTCCAATTTTCTCTCCCCTTCCCCCACACCCTCCCCTAGATGGCAAGTTGTCCAATATAATTTAACATATTGAACATGTATTGGATTACATGTTACAGAGGGTAGGGGGAAGGAGGGGAAAATTTGGAACACAAGGTTTGGCAAGGGTCAATGTTGAAAAATTACCCATTTCATTAAAAAAAAAAAAAGAAAAGAAAAGAAAAGTATGTAAATCACAGTGTTGTTTTGTTCCCCAGCTCCAGGTGTGGAAGATCATCCAATTGCCAGCTCCCCAATCCTGGATGAAAGATCAGCTCTCTACTCCGGAGTTCACAAGAAGCCTTTCTACTTTGATGGCTCCATTGAGAAACCCCCAGAGGATGATTCGGATTCCTTTACCACTTCTCCTTCATCCAGCAGCCTGGACACTTGGGGTGCTGGCCGAAAACTGGTTAAAACCTTTAGCAAAGGAGATGGCCGTGGCCTGATAAAGCCCCCTAAAAAGATGGGAACATTTTTCTCCTATCCAGAGGAAGAGAAGACCCAGAAGGTCTGCCGCTCTCTCACAGAAGGGGAGATGAAGAAAAGTCTCGGCTCCTTAAGCCACGGGGTAAGTACTGAAAGCGTTTGCTTTTACGACAACACACGACATAAGCATCATCTTCTGGTGTCCCTAGAGGAGGTCCAAAGTGTCAGGAAGCAAATCCGGTTGAAGAAAATGGATACTAATTATTCCTGTTCCCGAGCTTTTCTCTACCAGCGCCCCTCTAGAAAGGGCCTAAGTTCTACCACTTGTGACCTCCAACTGCTCCGGCAGAAACCCAAAGGGGGAGGCAGCTGCGGCTTCCCGGGTAGAAGGCTGCGAGGGCGCACCTCAGTCAGCGAGTTCAATATCACCTATGTGGTGGAGCGGAGCCTGTATAGCCACCTCAACCTGACCCACCTGGTGCGGCCTGTCACGGACAGGACCCTCAGTAAAGCCGACAAGCAGGACCTGAGGCGGTGCTTGCTGGAGGAGGAGGAAGAGGCGCACAGGAAGTGGGCCGCCACAGTGGACCGCTGTACTAAACGGGTTCTTTTGAGAATCCACCAGAAGTCTGTGAGTCAAAGGAGCCGGTCATTACCGGGGCCTTGTGATGCCTGTGAGGTTGCAGTGAAGTACCCTGGAATCTCATCTCTCTGTTTTCTCTTCCTTTCTTCTCTCTTTCATGCCTGACTCCATCCCCTCAGAACAGCCACCTTCCCTTTTCATTTAGTAATAATTTCCTCCTTTTGGTTTTTATGTCATCCCCTTGAGATTGTCAGCTTTTTAAATTAAAGTTAAACAAGACAGGGAGGGCATTCCACTCCCCACAGTAGTCATTGAACTTCTGATTCTGTTTTTGCTTTGAAACTTGATGTTCTTAGATCTTATTATAGAACTATTCCAAAAAAGGTATATCCCTTCCCAAAATTTGAGATTTATCAATTTTGTTTTTATTTATTTTTTGTAAATGCTTGAGTCTTTAGTAAATTAGAGGAAATGAACACTAGAAAGATTTTAATTAAAAAAAACACATTGTAAAGTATGGATATTTTGGAAAGAATTTTTTTTCCTGAGGCAATTGACTTGCCCAGGGTCACACAGTTAGGAAGTGTGAAGTGTCTGAGGTCAGATTTGAACTCAGGTCCTCTTGACCTCAGGGCTGGTGTTGTAGCCATTGTGCCACCTAGCTGCCCTAGGAAAATAATCTTAAATATAAAAGCCAATTAAAAATGGTTGGGCCCCATTTAGTCTACCTGGATCTCTTAAAGGTTCTCATAAAAGAAAAATAAATTTAGTTAGAAAAATTTCTGTCCTCATAGGCTTTGAAATCTTCAGAGGATAAGGGGGAAAATTAATTTGAAGATACTAGATGATGTATCACTGGATTTAGTGTTCTCCAGTATCTCTGTGGAGAGATTATTTAGGCCAAACTCTTAAAATAATGATTTGTTCAAGATAGCAAAGGGAAGAATCCAGAATTTTAATCCCACTCACCTACCTCCTTTTTCACTACACCCCAGTAGTTTATTTCAGAGAAATACACAACTAAGTTTATGTGCATATATGATTTCATTTTTATAGAGATCTCCTATTTAGGAAACTTTCTACTAATAGTGGTGAGACTTCAAATCTTAGTGTTTGGGACAACTGAGAAGCCAAATTACTTGATTAGGATCAAATAGCCAGTATGTATCAAAATTGATACCAAAATGATAACAAAATTTACTCAGAGACTGTCTCTCTTCCTACTATCCCAAAGATTGAGAGAGATCTTTACATTTTAGTTTAGCATTCCTGTCCTGGCTGTCATATGACAATTGACTTGTAACTCTGAACTTCAGTTTCTTCATACAATCCTCACTTTGAAATTGGGAATTTAGATCTCTAAAAGCCCCCAAAGTTTGAAGATTCTGTAACTTTCTACACTGTTCATTTACTTATATACCCAGATTATATAGTAGTCTCCATTATCCAGTCCTTTATGACTTCCTTCAAATCCTAACTAAAGTTCTTTCCCTTTATTTATAAAGTGCTTTCCTTTTATTATTTCCAGTCCGTCCCATACATAGTTTGTTGATATGTTGTCTCCTCCACTAGAATGTAAGCTTCTCAAAAGAGCAGAATCTGTCTTTTGCCTTCCTTTGTACCCCATAACTAACTTAATATAGTACCTGGCACCTAGAAAATAGTTTCAAAAAGAAATATTTATTGAATGGATGATAAAACATTATGCTAAACTTTGGAAATACGCATAGAAAATGAAAACTGTCCCTTTTTTTAAGCAGCTGACATTCTGATAGGGGAAGGTAGAATAAACAAATAAATAGCCTAAACAGTCACAGTTGGATACATTTTTCTTTCTTTTCACTATACCACCATTCCTTGTAGATTTCCTGTCAACTGTTTTTAAAGTAAAAAAAATTATCCATATATAATCTGGTTCTTCTTCATTAACCAGGTAATCACCGTATAGTGTAACAGATTATTTAATGATGAAAACTAGCACCCAGAATAAATAGTTTGGAACCATAGTGTCCGTGTTCTGTTTATTGTCATGATAAATGGATATTTATCCTCAGGAAACTCTCCCTTGTCATTAATATCAGTTCATTGATTCAGTCTTCCCTCAGACTGAAATGGACATCATGGAGAGTAGCCTACAGTGGAAGGAGCACTGGTTCTAAAATTTGGGGACTTGGGTATAAATCCTTTTTCTATTGATTAATACCACTTTGACCTTGGCAGGCTACTTAACTTTTTGGGGCCTCAGTTTCTTCATCTGTGAAATGAGAGGATTGGGCTGGGTGGTCTCCAAGATTCTTTCCAATTGTAGATCTGTGATCATCTTTGGAAGTAATTTTTTAATGGCAGAATTTTTCAGAAAGTTGGTATTATGAATTGTTTTGACTTCATGTGCCAATAATACTGATATGAGGCTAAATAATTATAGCTTAAATAATTAGAGATACCTTATCACAGGAGTTGTGTGGGATAGTTCTACATAGATTAGCAATGGTAGTAAGGGCAAATGACATTTCTACCCTTCTTCTCCCCCCTACCTCACCCCATCTACATGAAAGGATACCTCTATGTTGTTTGAAGAAATGCAAGTGGGCCCCTCTATTTTTTTTTCCCTGAAGAAAAGGCACAGTTTCATATTCTTTGCACTTCTTTTAAGGCTTTCATGGCATTCACCATTTCATATACTTCTCCTTTCTTGCCCCAAAATACTGCTGCTTTCTATGATTTTTCAACCTTGAATTTCTTATCTTTTCCAAATGTCGGATTTGCTTATTGCAACCTCCGGGCAATAACAATGCCTCTGTTTTCAGTGGAAGTGGTCACCTGTCTTGCTTTTAATTTAATCATTTAATTTTGATTTTGATGGTACAAACTTGCATGAAATTTGAAAATCTTGTCAAGTTGTTTTTTTTGGTTTTGTTTTTTTGTTTTTCCTGTGGTGGTTTTTTGTTTTTTTGTTTTTTTTTTTTTCATATAATAATAAAACATTTCAGCTGCATGACCATTCCATGGAAAAACCCTATTTACTCATAGGTTTAAACATTTTCCTAATTATAAAGAAACAAGACTTAAATGTTAGAAATTGTCTATAAGGGTGTTATTTATTCATAAGCTCCAAATATGATAGTCATATTTTATATTTTCTTTTTAAAAAAGATTCACCAGTTAACTTTCTCTATTTTCTCTATTCAGCAAAGGCTAGTCTTAAAAACCTGGTATTCTAAGGACCAAATATGAGATTTTATCAAAGATAATTTTACTTTCATACTTCAGACTGATATATTTCTGTTGAAAAAGGTGTGGTTTTTTTTTTTTTTTAGCTCATTACTATATTAAGATAAGGAGAAATAAGATTGTATTTTATAGTTGAGAATTACCTGCATCCTCTAATTTGTGGTTTGAATGTTAGGCCTAAAATCTTTTCTTTTCTCTTCTCTTCTCTTTTTCTTTTTCTTTTTCTTTCATTTTTTTCTTTTCTTTCCTTTTCTTTTTTTAAAATTAACTTTCTGTATCTACACAAATATCTATTTGGATAGTATAAGCATCTGCTTTAGTAGTCACTGAAAGATAGCAAAAGAATAAAGGATTATAACTCATACACTAAACAGGCCCATAAAAATTTAAATAAGTCTTTAATTTATTGCAATCATCATTTTAACCCAGATTCTTTGGAAATTATTTCATTTGCATTAGCAATAACATACTGAATCCTGGTGTCTGCAGTAGCTTATTCTGACTTAAAGCAGGATGTTGCAAAGTTATAAACTGATGAGGCATCTGTAAGCCATCTTGAATCTAGGAAGCACTAAGTCAAAGGAAAGGTCACCAGAACTCAACTAAATGTCTTTTCTATCATTAGGAAAAACATTTTGACAACATAAGTAGGGAGAGAAGAATTAATATTAAAGATTAGCCTTATTGGATCCAGTCATACAATAGTTTACCTTAAATAACTTTATAGTCATTTTATAACATAGATATATCCCAGCCAAGTTAGCTCTAAAGTTCATTCTATTTCCACAATTATTCATTATGAAATTGGAAACATTGGAGGAAAGGGGGCATAAAAATTGCTACATTGGCCAAGTTTCATTTTCTTTTTGACAAGGCAAGGGGAAAAAGTGGTGGCAAGGTCTATGATATGTATTATTAGCCCCAAGAGTGTTTTCTCTTATCTTTTGCTGTCAGTTTAAAGTGCAAAAGCAAAATTATCATTGACAAAATCTCAAATTACCAATCACTACAGCTCTTTTGTAACTCTGGCATCTTCATTCTGCCATATTCCCCATATCTCACATTTCCCAAAGCCACAAGAATTTGTCATATTTCATAGAAGCCCAGAACTTATTCCCCTACATTAGATTATTTTCACTGTTGAATAGAAATAGGATTCTTTTTCACTATTTGCCAGAGGATGTGACAGTGTTCTTAGCATAGTGAGCCTGAAGGCTTCAGATCCTCAAAACAAATTAATGACCAATTTGATAAATTTTAAAATACTATAATTAGTTTTAGCTTACTTACAATGAGGCATATTGATAAAGATCTTTATGTATTTCTATAATTTTTTTTCTTTTGAATACTGTCATTGCAATAACTATTAGGGAAATTCTTTGAAAAAGTATTTAGTACAAATCTGTTTTTGGATTTTGATTCTAAGCCACCATTAATTTTGCCCACACTCAAGAATATTATATTCTTTCATTTTCTTGAACAGTTAGGTGTCTTTTCTTAGAAAAAGAGCATGTGATATAAACCATTCTCAGGAAATATAAAATCACTTCCCTATAACCAGCTCACTGAAGTATCTTTCCCCAAGAGGCAGTTCAGAAGTTTCCTCTTTTGCTCAATTTGAACAGCTGTAACAGGAGATGTTGGACAAGATGATCTCAAAGGTCACTTCCAGCTCTAGTATTCTGTGGTTTTAATTCTGTACTTTAAAGACAACAGTGTTTTGTAATTGAGCTTAAAAGGACTGGTTCATAATAATGCTTATCATTCAAAAACTTTTCTTTCATCTTGGGAAGATATGGTTTTTATTTGTTGATGGGGTTACTTCTACTTATTTGCTTTAGGGAGAAAAGTAATGTTATAACTAATTAAATTATAGTTTCTATCTTATGACTTTGGGCAATTTAGTTAATATCCATAGGGGGTTGAACTAGGTTTTAAGAGGTCCCTTTCAGCAGTTTCTATAATCCCATCATCTTCATGTTAGTAGAGTTTTTAATTTAACTGGGACATGTTACAATGAGTAAGTTTTCATGGTTTCCAAATTGGACCATTGTAAACATCATCAATTTTCCCCTCCTATTTGGTGTTTATGCCTCTTAAAAAAAATAGAAATGTAAATTGAGGAAGACTAGAGTTTATGGTCTATTAGAGTAACCCCTATAGCTCTCCCTAGTCCCCTACCAGAGGTTCTAGCTCCCTTTGTAAATATTCCTAAATTTTCCATTAATGCATTTGGCCAATCTGAGAGAGTAGTTCAGAGTTAGATGTTGACATTTGGTTTCCCAGAGACTAGAACTCTTACTACATGGAATAATTGGAGATTTTCTTCAAGCCAGATGATTTAGCATATTAAAGAGATCCTGAATTTTAGAAACTGGGTCTGGGCAAAGTTCACTGTCCTGTGAAAAGGGCAAGATGAACTAATTTTTTTCACCACATGAATCATGAGATTTCTCATCATTCTTCATTCCAGCTACCATTCCGTAAAACCATTTGTGATCCAGTAATGTTCTGCAAATGGGAAATATATTTACTGTGTGGGTGTGTGTGGGGGAGTTTCTGCCTTTTGCTTTTGTTTAATCTGTACCCTATCCTGTCCTTTCCACAGAGGACCTGCAGTTTCGGAGGATTTGACTTGACAAATCGTTCTCTGCACATTGGGAATAATAATTCAGATCCAATGGTGAGTGCAAGGCAGGAGAAAACAAATGGTTTGGTTTCAAGTGATATAGCTGGAGAGAAAGTTTCAGATTTAAAATCTCTAACAATTTATACTGTATTTTTTTTTCCCTTTGCAAGGAGCCTAAATCTTCTTTTGAAAGAGGACTCTTTATCAGCAATCTTAATGCTTCCCACTGCACCATAGAAAATAAATAATGATTTTCTTCGGCTTCTGTCCATCTTTCCTTCTGCTAGTTTAGAGGACAACAGATCTTTGATGCCTTTATTATCTTGTCCTTTTGTTGTTATTGTTACTGTTGTTCTTGTTCTTCTTGTTAAAGTAAGAAATACTAGAAATATTTTGCTCCTTTAGATTTAGCCATTTTTGGAGGCACATTCTTCACGACCAGTTTGAAATAACCTGGAATGGAGCCTAGGCAGACACTAGATTATAGAGAAGATAATTACCTAGAAACCTAGAGCAAGAATGGTGACCACCCTAGAGCAGTAGAAGACAAAGTCTATTTGGAATTGCTGTCTCTAGCAGAAGTCCTTTTTCCTTGTTTTTATCCAATTCATCATGACCATTCTTCAGAAGCGTTTCTAGAACCTTACAGGGGCACAGAAGCTGCCTCTTGCCTTTGAGCTGTAAATCCAAGGAATCATCTCTGTTATAGGACAAAAGCATGTAATGCACAAAAGGTATTGACTGACTCTAGGTCATTTGGGCTTGAAAGACCCTGAAATGGACCCAGTCTCACTGAGACCAAACCAAGCTAGACTTTCTAAGGCCGTTGTAGACTACGAAAGACATCCCAGACACCTTGAGTATGTTGATATTTTCTGGGAGCATTGGAGAGAACAAAGTTATGAGATTAGGATTATAAAAATATTCTCCCTGAATTATATTTTCTTTCAGTCTTTAATAAGGCCATTTTATAAGTGGCTTGGTATTACTCCTAAGAATTTTGATATGAAAATGCTTTCTACTTATTTTTAAAATAAGGAGCATTTATTTTCTCCCAATCCCCTACCACATCCTTCCCATTTCAAAAGAATAAGGGAAAAAAAAAAAAAAAAAAAACAGCTTGCATAGTGGATATGCTTTCTCTTTTCACTAAGATAAGTCAACTAAAATGTCTATAAAATTTTTTTTTTTATTTTTGTGGGGATAATTAAATTATTACATTTGGAGGAAATGGGACAGAGAGAAAATACATCTTCTTTATTTAGTTTTTATAATATCAATTCAAATAAAATGGATTGAGAGGTAGTTTTAATATAGCCTAAGGTTAAAGGATAAAACCTGAGAGTTGATCACTCAGAATGTGGTGATATGAATTTAGTTTGGTATTAATGTTGGGATAAATTTATTGGTGTAGCTTTTTAAAATTCCTTAATTCTTCTTTTTTTAACTCCTGCTTTGATGCTGTCATTATACCTACACCTACCAACAGTATTACAAAGCAGTAGCAAAACTTTTTTAATAATTTCTTTTTTTACTTAAACACAGATTTCAATATAAGAGGAACAATAAAAGGATTAGATATGAAACTGTAGCACTGAACTCCTTCCTTCCAAAAAATAGCTTGTGGAGCTGGAAAGAATCTTAAAGATCATTTATTCCAGCCCTTTTATGTTCCAGTTGAAATAATTGAGGTCCAGACATTGTAAGTGACTTATATAAATTAACAAGTCTTAGGGCAAAATTCAAACCTAGATCCTCTGAATCCAAAACTGAGGCTCTTCTCACTTTACTATAATTGTCTACTACTGAAATGTAACTCTCTTAAGTAGGGAAATAACAGCCCCCCCAAAAATATATATATATATGTGTGGGGGGGGGAAGAAACATTTATTTTAATATGGGAAGACAAAATATGAAGGATTACTGGAGTAAAGGGGAAAAGATATCGATATGCAGCATTTTGGTTTGAAAAGAATAGCATGGAGGCCTTATATTCTAGACATGTTCAAGTCAAGATAAATGGCAAAAGCTAAAATTTCAGAGACTAAGGTTTATGGGATGAGGGGCATGAAAATCATAACAAGAACTTCAGGTAACATGGTTTAGAAGCAGTGGTCCCAAAAATAAGAATTTTCCCATGCAGCTCTGAACCAAAAGCTACCTTTTTGATTAAAAAGACTATCCCCAGGTAGTCATCAATATTTCACTAATGGGTTTTTAAAAGTGGCTTTATTAACATGAATTAAGAAAAAGCTGATGATATCAGTAATAAAAATAATTTTGTTTAGTTTCTTCAGTCACATCCTACTCTTCATGACTCCATTTGGAATTTTTTTGGGTTTTTTGGGGTTTGGTTTTTTTTTTTTTTGGCAAAGATATTGAAGAGATTTGCTATTTTCTTCTCCAGACCATTTTACAGAGGAGGAAAAACAGGGTTAAATGTTTTGCCCAGAGTAAATGTTTGACTCCAAATTTGAACTCAGGAAGATGAGTCCTGATTCCAGACCTGATATTCTATCTATTGGACCACCTACTGCCCCCCCCCAATAGTAATATAGTATCTACAATGTTCTAATGTCTTTACTAGTATTATTTTCATTGGATACTCAAAACAATGGAAGGGGGACTCTAGTATTATTCCAGTAGAATGGCTAGAGAGAACCAATGTTTCTCTTTTAATTTTATGAGATTGATTTTATTTCTTCTATTTTTTTCTACAGGGTAAAGAGGGGGACTTTGTGTATAAAGAAGTAATAAAGTCACCTACTGCTTCCCGCATTTCTCTTGGAAAAAAGGTGAAATCAGTGAAAGAGACAATGAGGAAAAGAATGTCTAAGAAATACAGCAGTTCTGTTTCTGAGCAGGTATGTAATTGAATGCATACCAGCATCCATGGACACGTGACAAAAAGTAGAACTCTCAAAGCATGATCTTTTATAGAATAGATAGAGCTTTATGTTTTCTTCAGGACCAAGCAGCTTCACAACACTGGACTTTATTCTTCATAAGATCTCTCACTACAGAGTAGGTATCTGGTATTGAATATAGGCACAAATAGGGAGGGAAAAATACTAGTTCTGAGGGAGACAGAAACCAAGTTCAGATCCCTTATGTATTTGTTTGACTTCGGACAAATTACTTGTTTTCTTTTATGGAAAATGAAGGAATTAGATTAGGTACCCTCTGATATTACCATTCATTTCATTTCTAAAATCCTGAGGATTTGATTTTTAGGAGCCAACAAAATAGAATATTGAAAAGAAAGTCTGTTGCTTTTTTCTGTTCTTGTATTCTAGACATGTAGAATGAATTTAGTTGCTGTAGAAATACACAATAAGATAGGGGACCAAAGCTTACTAGGACTTAAATAGTAATCATGTTTTTTCAAAGTGACCTATCACATAAACCATTAAGGGAAGATAGAATTGATTTTCTTTTGTTTCTCCTATGATTCCATCCCTTAGGAGCATGACCAGTTTTAGGTCTTAATTGCAATGGAAGAGAGATTAATGACTAAGTAAATAAATGCTTTTTAAAATCTGGGCTTTGGGATAATTCTGACCATCTTTTTCCCAAGAAGGCCATTTTTGGCAGTCTTCTCTTATTTCTGTTGGGTGGATTGTCAGACTATCTTACACGTTGTATGTATGTGCATGTGGACACTCACTTTTAAAATAATCAGTTTTTCCACTTGAAATATCTAAGCAATCACTCTGAAATTGCCAAATAAAACAGCTGGGAAAACAGACATTTTTGGTCTGATAGATATCGCCCTCTTGTGGACTATTAAGAGAAAAAGAGATTAATTGCAATTGTACTTTTATAATCCACATGAATTTAGTTTAGTGAACCTGATACAGTGGAAACTCAGTAAACATTTATTAAGCACCTAGTACATCCCAGGCACTGTGTCAAGTACTGGCAATATAAAGAAGGGCAAAAGTCCCTCCTCTACAGAAATTCACAGCTTAGTGGAGAACACTACATTCAGACAACTATGCACACACACAGGCTATCTACAGAATAAATTGATGGGAGGAAAATCAACAAAGGAAGGCACTAGACTAAAGGGCAATTTTAGAGAGGCTTCCTATAGAAGTTGGGATCCTAGCTAGATGTTGAAGAAAGCCAGGGATGCTGGGACAGAAATGAGAAAGAGCATTCTAGTGATGAAAATGCTTGAGTTTGGAGATGGATTGTCTTGTTTGAGGAACACAAGGGAGACCTTTGTCCCTAGACAATAAAGTAGTTGAGGGTGGGGGGATGTAAATTGTAAAAAGACTATGATATTAAGGGGGCAGGCTATGGAGAGTTTCAAATGCTAAAGATGATTTTGTATTCGATCTCAAAGGTAATGGAGAACCACTAGAGTTTATCAGTGGAGAGGGGGGTGACATTGTCAGACTTGTGCATTAGGAAGAACACTGATAACTGAATGGAGAATGGACAAAAACAGGGAGAGACTTGTGGCCAAAAGACCAACTAGAAAGCTAATCCAAAAGTCCTGATGTGAGATAATGAGGGCCGGTGCCATGGTGATGGCAGTTGTTATGACAACTCTGAGGGGGTTAAATTAATAGTCTCTGAGGTCCAGCTCTAAATCTATGTTGGTATGATCTGTAGTGTCTTGCAGTTCAAACACAACTACAGAAACATTATTAGCATTGGTGTAGGATGACCTCAGGATAAATTTATTATTATTCTAGTCTGTGGTCTTCACCAGTGGGGGAAGAAAATCCTTTTGTTTTGTCCTGCTTTTATTGTTTTCATATACTTGGTTCTATTGGCTTGAAGTATGATACCTATTCTGTCCTTCTGTTTAGCTGTGAAGCATTTGCTATGTGTTCTTTTTAGATAGGCTGCCATTATGTCCACAAAAATAGTGCCTTCAATTTGAGGTCACTTCATTGATGGATCATGTTTCTCAATTAACTGTGTAATAGCCTATTAGTTCTTGTAAAATAAATGTCCTGAGTTTATGAATATGTGCATATGAATAAAACATAGAATATTAACATTAAATATATAACTAAATATTGATAGAAAAAATAAAATATAAACTTGTGGGATATATAATTTTAAGGTCACTTTGATAATGTAGTTTGACTAATATACAGATACCTTATTTAGTAGTTGTTCTAAGCCTTAAGTTTGCTCTTGTTTAAAAACTTATGCTGATTATCTCTCCTATCATTTGTGAGAAGTAGGGTTAGTATTTTGGATTAGTTGGGATGTGTTATTTGATTACTTGATGAAAAATACTAAAGTGCATGTATAACATTGTATTATGCATTTTCAATTTGGTTGTATATTTTTTCCATTATGATACATTTCATACTCATTAAAGTCCAGACCCCTTAACCTACCATTTAGCATCTTCCCCAATCTGACTCCACCAGCCTCATTTCATACTATTCCAGTCCCCACACTCTAGCTGAACTAAACTGTTCCCTGTTCATGAGTAGAAGGTGAGCTTTCCCATCTCTGTTTTTGCTCTATTATTTATGCCTTGAATTCTCTATATACCATCTCTATGAACCCTTTCTCTGAGCCTCCTAAATAAGAAATAACCCTACCTCCCTTTACCCCTAAGAAAAACCCTCTCATAGTACTTGGTGCTTTCTACATATTAATCATGTTGGGCTTTTCATTTGTTTTATCATGATTTCAGTCTTAACCTTCCCTACTTGGTCTTTGAGTGCAGGGACTCTGTATCTCAGTATACTACTTATTATTTGTTTTCCAGTGTTCCTCACTGACTAAAACAGTATACTTTATTGATGTTTGCTGAATGCATACCTTATAATGAATTTAACATAGGGATCATTTTTCCCCATGCCTTAAAGAAGAATGATTTTTTTTCAGGCTTTAAAAGTTGGGACTTCAGAGATCTTCTCATATTACATTTATTTTATTAATACTTGCCTCTTTGTGTTTTCTAGATGTATGAATT
The DNA here is from genome assembly GCA_023553655.1 of Myrmecobius fasciatus. Classification (NCBI taxonomy): domain Eukaryota; kingdom Metazoa; phylum Chordata; class Mammalia; order Dasyuromorphia; family Myrmecobiidae; genus Myrmecobius; species Myrmecobius fasciatus. The sequence continues at coordinate 466,870 of JAJPUD010000811.1, forward strand.
TATATTAAATCAGAAGGCTCTATTACTATTGACCTTAAGTGTTTGTATGGTCTGTGGAATCTCGTACTTTGTAGATATTTTTTGATGAATCTGCATCATGTAAATAATAGGTTTCATTTCTGATGGTTTTATGTTCACTTGCCCACAGTCAAATTGTGCCAAATCTTTTGTCATTTCTGCTTTTAAAAAAAGTTTTTACAGTTTATTTAAAAATTTTACATTGATTATCTCTACATTATTATTTCTCAGAATAAGTTTCTATACAGTGTATAGCAGCACATGGCTCTAGGAGGGATTGGATTGTATCTTTTCTCATAGGATTAAATTGACTGATAGCATTCTAATATGCACAAGATTATAGAGACTGGCTGTAAAGTTGGAAAGAATGAAAATAAGGAAAATAGAGGGAAAAATCAAACCATGCTGTTGTTTGTGGGGGAAAAAAGTAATCGACTGAAAAATAATGCTGGCATAACATTTTGTTTCAGATAAAATATTATGCTTCTTGCTAAGGCAGCATAACTCTTCTATGATGATATCTTCAGATCTGTATTATTGTGTGGGTTCTATTTGGACCATTTTTGAAAGTTGCACCTACTACTGAGACTATTTAAAGTGCTAGAGACCTGATTAGGCCTTTAGCTAAACATTTTGAGAAATCATTCCTTTATCTCACTTGGAATTCTTGAGAAAAATCTAAAATTGTCCATGAAATACTAATAGGACAGTATGAAAAATAACTGTATGAACATGACTAATGTGTAAATATATTTGATGATGATTGTATAGGTATATCCTATTTTGGAATGCTTGTTGTCTTGGGGAATGAGAAAGGAAAGGAGTAAGAGAAAAAAATTTGGAAGTCAAAATCTTACAAAGATTAATGTTGAAAACTCTTTGCATGTAATTTGAAAAAAATAAAGTGAAAAAATAGAAGAAAAACAGTTGTATGGACTACCGCTGAATAAATAAGATATACAGTCAGTCTTAACAAGTGCTTTTATTTATTAAGTGCCAGTTGCTGTGGTAAGAGTTGGAGATACACAGAAAGGCAAAAACAGTCCCTCTCAAAGGGAGAGAGGTAAGGAAAGCAAGGAGAATTTGGAACTGAAAATTTTTTTTTAAATGTTTTTGCATGTAATCGGGGAAAATGAGATATTAAAAAAAAATTAAATCCCTGCCTTCTAGGGTTCACATTGCCTTAGAAACATTGTGAGGTAGGTTATCCCCATTTCACAGTTGAGGAAACAAATCTGAAAACAGCTAACTATATAAATGATCTATACTGAGTTAATGTAAGGTGGTGAGTACACCTTGCATTACATTAAGAGAGTACAAGGAAGGCCTCCTGAATAACCTTGGATCATAGAATTCGATATGGGACATTAAGGAAATCTTGATCTTAATTACAGAGCAGAGAAAGGCAACTTTTCACATACACAGTAAAAATATGTAAAATTATGCAACTATTTTCAGGACTCTAGCACTGATGGAATACCAGGGTCCCCCCAGTCACCTCAGCCTGATAAAGAATCTCTGGATAAACCTAAACTGAAAGCTGGCGGGTCAGTGGAGAGTCTGAGAAGTTCTCTCAGTGGTCAGAGCTCAATGAGTAAGTTGAATACCTAATTTGGATGTTTATCTTTGCATGTGATGGCCAAGTGCCTCAAGATAAGATTCCAATAGAGTTGTCCACAGAGATACATGCAGCTGCAAAAGACAATAATTCAAGAGTTGTCAATATCAGTAGATTTTATACTGTGAACATTTATAATAACTGAAAGTTTGGTAATTCTGCCATCGAGAGCTCCAATCCCTTACAGCAGTTTTCACATCAGTCATTGAGAAAGAATGTTTCCAACTATTGGTAAAATTATGAAAAAGATTGAGTTGGTCATAAGTATTCCTCAACTTTCTTCAATCAAGCACTCTCCTTGGGGTTTATGTGGAAAGCAGCTTAGAAGAGTGGAATGAGATTAGAATTTGGGGTCAAAAGACCTGAATTCAGATTTAGAATCTGCCCATTCCTATTTATGTGATCTTGGACTAGAGGTTTGCTTGTAAAAATTAATAGGCCTAATGATCTCTAACTTCCTTTTCAGTTCTAAATTAATGATCATGTGATCCTATAATCCTTTTTAGTCTAAATAACTAGTGTTTCTTAAATTAACTGGGAATTTTTATTTGGCATGTGCTTTTTGCCCCACTAAGGTAAGTGAGATGTGCATTGAACAGTGGCCTTAGGATAAGGAAGACTCAGGTTTGACCACTACTTCAGCCATTTACTAATTATGTGATCCTGGGCAAGTCACTTAAATTCTGTCAGCATCAGTTTCTTCATTTATAAAATCTAGGTAATACTAGAACTTGCTTCCTAGGGCTTTGGGGAAGATCAAGTTATAATATATGTAAAATGCTTTCCAAAAATGTTAAAGTGCTATGTAAATGCTACTTATTTTCATTTTCATTAGTAGAAATAAAGCTTATCTGTTCTGTACCTCACTCCCTAGATCTTCCAAGGGTGATAACTAAATGATCTGATCCAGGAATCTGACTTATGTACTAATGAGAGAGAGGTAAAGGAAATAATAGTCATCTTGCTATGGAGGACAATCTCCTCCCTCTTTTACCTGCAGGATAACCAGAAAGGGGTGGGGGTGGGGGAGATAGCACCAAGAAGGGCAGCAAGAGAGATATGTTTTGTGTAGCTAGTGCCTCCGTGTTTCCTCAAAGCATAATACAATGATGGCATCTTATATTTCCTGGGGCAAGCCCTGGGTAAAGGAAATGATATTTAGGCTTTCTTGGAACCACTTTCCTCTGGTTTTTATAAATGACAGATTTTAGTGACTTAGCCAGTGTTAATTTAAATACTCATTCTCTGTACCCATGATGGAAAACCAAGTATAATACATGTTATCCTATTATATGTATTAATTTATGTAAACTTTTTTACTGCCTTAAAATTAGAGGAGTGACAGAAGGAAAGTGATAATCACAAGGTTTTTGTTGTTCTGAGTTTTAATAGATATGTTTATAGGGCATTAGATGACATTCTTTTAAGAGTCTCAGTTTATCAAAGTAATAAAGAACATTGTAATTACTGTTTAACATTTCCAGTATTAGAAAGTCTTACATTTGGACAATGGAAAACTGTAAGAATTGTACTGTTTTCTCTTTCATCATCTCTTTCCTCTAATGGTCAATAAAGAAGTGTTCTTTAACCCAAAACACACACACACTATATGTAGGCACCATGGCACAGGGGAAAGGCATTTATTTTGTATTAAAGGACTGAGGTTTAAATTCAGACACTGGTGATTATTCTCTGCATGTCTGGGGCAAGCCGGTTCATCTTTTTGGGACCACAAAGAGCCTAAGGACTTAGTACATAAGGAATTCAATCTTTCCAGGTCTAGACCTGAAATTTTACTCAAACTTATTCTTCTTGTCTTCTTCACCAAGGTGGTCAGACAGTGAGTACAACTGATTCCTCAACCAGTAACAGGGAGAGTGTCAAATCTGAAGATGGTGATGATGAAGAACCTCCCTATCGAGGGCCTTTCTGTGGGCGAGCAAGGGTCCACACAGACTTCACACCTAGTCCTTATGATACAGATTCCCTCAAGCTCAAGGTAGATCCTGCCATTTAGTTCATATAATATGAATTTTCTTGGTTTGCTTTTGAGAATGTTTAAAAGGATTCTTCCCTTCCCTGCTTTGTGCATGTCTAAAATCTTGCAAAATTGGTCTTTCATACAGCAAGAAATGGGACAAAATCTAGCTAGATTTAAGAGGTTGGGAGTTATTGTATTCACTGTGCTCTTGCCACCTATGTTAATTTGAGTTTCTCTCTAGAAAAGAAGTTCTTAACTATGGGTCTGTTAACTAATTTGATAGATAACTATTACAATATAATTAACTTCCTTTGTAATCCATTGTGCTTTTATGCATTTAAAAACATTCTGAGAATGGGTTCACTTTACCAGACTTCAGAAGAGGTGCATGATATAAGAAAAGTTAAGAACTCTCATTTTATACTTTTCCTTTTTCCATCTTGAGACTCTGTTTTGTATATACAAGGCCTAGTTGCAAATTTAGTTTTTACATCAACAGTTTAATTCATTATATGGTTGAGAAAGGTCAAGAAATGTTTTTTTCAGTGGAATTTTAGGTGCTTTTTAAATGATGTAGAAGAAAATTGGAAGGCTTCGAGATAACGAGTTTATTCTTCTTTGAGCCATCAGGGTCATTCACTTGGTGCTTTCTGTGCTGAGATGTGACCTGACATATAAATGATAGAAAACATAGCAGAATTGTATAATTCACTCCTAAGTTTCCATTGAAAGCAGTGAAGAACCAACAGGCATAGAGCAAAATCAAGCACATGAGGATGTGCCTAGCTGTGTGCTATAAGTTAGAAAATGTAACCCAGCAAGTAGAATGTCAGAGCCCTAATAGTTACAGCAGTCAATCAACTTATTTTTGATATCTGAATCAATTATGTATAGAAATGTACTTAATGGAAAGTTCTCTGTTCCACAGAAAGGGGATATTATTGATATAATCAGCAAACCTCCGATGGGCACCTGGATGGGACTGCTGAACAACAAAGTTGGTACTTTCAAATTCATCTATGTGGATGTGTTAAATGAAGAGGAAGAGAAACCCAAGCGCCCTACTAGAAGGAGGAGAAAAGGAAGACCACCACAGCCCAAATCTGTAGAGGATCTCCTCGACAGGATCAACCTAAAAGTCAGTTACTCCTCTTCAGTTATTTCTCTTATCTGACATTACTTGCTTTTAGGGTAAATAAGGAAAATAAGGACAATTTCACAGAAAGAGCTACTTTAACTGATTTGGTTTAAGCACCTTTATGAACAAAGTGGCAGAGATATAGATAGCATTGGAAGGCTGCTCATTATTATTTAAACAATACAAAACATAATCTGGTAGAGTAGATAGGCTTCAGAGTGAGAACAACCTGAGTTCAAGATTTGACTGTCTGATATATTTTCTGAGTGACCCTGAGTAAGTTATTAAATTTCTTGGAACAATACCCCTAAGCCAGTGGTATCCAACATTTCAAAAATGTGGCCCATAACACTTTTGAGGGGGCTCAAACCAGACCAGGTTATAATTGGGAAATATTTAACAAAATAATTAAAAATATAATAAAATGTAAAACAGGTTACATTTTCAAATTAAATCAACATATGTTTCCAAGGGATCCTTATGAATGGATTAGTGGACCCCATTTCTATTTGAGTTTGTCACCACAGTTTTAAGCAGCTCTATGATTAGAAGTCACCAAAAAAAAAAAAAATCACGAAAATCTATATTGGGTAAAGAGAATTTCCTCATGGGAAGCTTTCTACACTGATGGAATTAGAGGTCTAGATCCTCTTCTCTTCCAACTCATCAACTTCCCCATTCTTCTCTCTTCTCCCTCTCCCCCCCAAAAACCTCACCAAATCAATTACAGTTAGATCCTGATTTGTGGGAATAATGAATAGTGTGAAATGATCACAAGTATTTGAATTCAAACTATTAAAAGTTATAATTCTGTAAAATATGGTAATTTTGCTCAATGGCAAAATACAGTGAAAATTCAGATACTGCAACTGCTTCACAAGGCTTCCTTATTCCCACTGATTAGTAGAACCTAAATGTACTTAATTGTCTGATTAAAGATAATTGAGTGTGTCTAGGGATGACTATATGTGAATGAGCAACCCATGCTGCATCAAACTGTGGTCACATAATCTAGAAGGCTTCTTCTTTGAAATGCTACAGAGATAAACATTTCAGTGCCAAACTGGTCTCTTCATGCTGCTGAAAAGTCCGTTCCTGGGACAAATCAATATTGAGCCAAAAAGTTCCCCAGTGGCTGTTAAGGATATCCACCTGGTAGAAAAGCTATGTCTTAACTTCCTGAAACAAAGTTTCCAAATATCAATCCCTAAAAAAATCCAAAGATTTTTTTCCCCCAGGGCACTAACTCTATGCCTTGTTATAGCAAAATCAGTAACATCTCCAAGAACACATTTATAGATCCATCTGAGAGAACAAATCTACACATCTTACAAATTTTCTATTCCTAAGATAGGTAGAATTGGCTCTGAATTACAAGATGAATTTGAGAAATCAGACTATTTAGTATATAGCTCTCTGTGGCCTGGTGAAGTATATTGTATATATAGGCACTTATTGGTGGTTCAACTGCATACTTTTTTTTGTTCCATGGTAGGAGCACATGCCCACCTTTCTGTTTAATGGGTATGAAGACCTGGATACCTTCAAGCTTCTGGAAGAAGAAGATTTGGATGAACTAAACATCAGGGACCCAGAGCACAGAGCTGTACTCTTGACAGCAGTGGAATTGTTACAGGAATATGACAGTAAGTAGTGTGTGTGTGTTGATGCTGATTATTTTTGGAGGACATAGCAAATAATTCAATGAATAATTTAAATTTTCACCCAATTTAAATTTTATTCCTTAAATTGATATAAAAATAAACTATGTTTTGAGTAAAAGACAGGCCTATCCTAAATTAGAGAAACAACATTGTATGGTACAAAGTATATTGGATTAGGTGTCAAAAGACCTAGATCTGTCCCACAAGGGATGTGATTGGAGTCAATTCATTTTATCTCTTTGAATGTAAGCTAAAAAACAGGAAGGTTGCTCTAGGTCATCTATAATAGCTCTTCCAACCCTGTCCCTTTTTTGACTCTCTGAGCCCCTGAGGAAACATTTTATTCTATTGTTTTCGTAGTCTATTTATATTAATAAATAGGGGAAGATTATATAAGTGGACATTTATTAAGCACTGGCTGTGTTCAGGCCACTGTTCTAGCACTAAAAGTACAAAGCAAAAAAAAATCTCAAAAAGCATAGAAATAACTCATTGGTGCCCACCTTGACATTCTAATTGAATAATGTGTATAGATAAGTAAATACAAAGGGTTTTCTTTACAAAATTGATTTCAAAAGGAAAAGAGTAGTAAGAACTGATGAGGACCAGTAAAGTGTTGGGCTTGAAATCATGAAAGCCTGAGTAAAAATAATCTCAGACATTTACCAGCTATGTTTTTCTGGGTAAATCACTTGACCTCTGCCTGTTTCCTCATCTATAAAGTGAGAATAATAATAGTATCTATTTTGTAAATCTTGAAGTGCTAATTATTGTTGTTATATCAGGAAGGATCTTATGTAGGAAACAGAAATAAAAGCATTCTAAAGTAGGGAAATGTCATATTGGAAAGAATTAGCTGCCCATTTGAGGAAAGAAGGGTTGAGAGAAAGAGACAGAAAGAGGAAGAGGAGAGGGACCCTGAGAGTAGCCATTAAAGATTTTTGAGTAGAGGAGAAAAGGTAGTACTCTCAACAGAAATAGGAAAGTTTTGAGAAGAATGAATTCCACTTAAGACATGCTGAATTTGTGGCATACTTGGGACATTCATGAAATGTAGGACTGGTAGTCAAAAGAAAGATAAGAGATCTGGGAATCAGCTGCATCGATACTTGACTTCATGGAAATTGGTAAGATATTCAGTTGAACAAACATTTTATTTATCGGGTCATTAGGTAGTATCACTGATAGAAATAGTGGTGCCCAGAAAGAGAGGTGAACTGAATATGAAATGCATGTTCAGTTTGAAATGCCAGTAGGTCATTTAGCTTGAGATATTTAGTAGACAGGAGAACTTCTGGGTCTGGTACTTGGAAGAGAGACCAAGATTAGAAATATTTAGTAGCCATCTATGTGGTTGTAACTCAGTGGTATCAAATTCAGATAGAAATAGGGGCCATTAAACCCTACCTTAGGATTCCTGAGGGATGAATATTGCCTTGGAAAGCTACATTTTACTATTCTTTCTTTCTCTCTCTCTCTCTCTCTCTCTCTCTCTCTCTCTCCTTTTAAGCATATTTGTATTTATTTTGTTAAATATTTTCTAATTACATTTAATCTGGTTTGAGCTGCATGCAGCCCATGTTGTTGTTGTTATAGAAATAGGAATAAATGAAAATTTAAAGGGAGAAATTGCAGGGAGAGGAAAAATAAATCAGGGCCAGCACCTCAGGGATTACAAATGTCAAAGCAGGGAAACCATAAAGAAGGGAAGTGTTAAAAATATACAATAAGCACCAGACTGGCTCATCTCTGAAGTCAAGGGAAGAGAATATCTTGAAGGAGGGGGTAGTCACTAAGATTTTGTGATTAAAAATAAATCAGTTAATAAAAATAAATCAGTCAACAGTTATTTTTAAGGTACCTACTTTGTGCCAGGCACTATGCTAGGGATACAAAAACATATGAATGAAGTATCCAAATAGGAGATATTTTGGGAGGGAGGACATAAAGCTTCCTGCAGAAGATGATGCTTTAGTTGTGTGTCTTAAAGGAAGTGGACTCTGAGGTAGAGGTCAAGAGGGAATGCTGCAAAGACATAGAAATAGGCTTGTCATGTATGAGAAACAGTGAGAAGGTAGGTTTGGCTACATCTCAGAATGTAGGAGGAAAAGGTATATTCAGTAATTTGGAAGAATAGGTTGGAGCCAGATTGGATAGGGATTCAAAGCCTACATGGAAGATGTCTTAATTTATCCTAGAACCAATGGGAAGCCATGGGAGTAAGGTAGTCACATGGCTAGGTGTACTTTTTAAAAACTTACTTTGGCAGTAGTAGCATGTAGAGTGTCCTAGAATGAGGAGAGTTAAGGCAAGGAGATCAGTTAGAAGGCTGCTGTGAAAGTCTCAAAACCTTTCATCTAGACTTTTACAGCAGATGGCTTTGTGAGTAGAAAGAAAAGGTCCAGATGTGAAAGATGTTGGAGGGAAGGGAGAGAGAGGAGTCCAGAATAATGCTGAGATTATGAACTTGAATCTAACAGACACAGGGAAATTTAGAAGAAAAGATTTGTATAGAAAAATGATGAATTTTAGATATGTTTAGTTGTAAATGTTTCCAAGACATCTAGTTTAAAATATTCAATAGGTGTTACAAGAATGATGGGATTGGATACTGAGAAAATAATACTGATAAGGAATTAGAGGCATCACATCAAGGCTAATTTTTCAAGTAGTGACAGTGAAAGGGAAAGAGAGACAGGGAATTGAAGGGTTTGAGGAATATTGTGTTAAGCATTGTGACAACCCTAGCACATTTGTAGGGAGATGGAAAGGAGATAGTAAAAGAGAGGGGTTAGAAATCATGGCAGCAAAAAGATGGTATCAAAAATACAAGTAGCAGTGGAATTCCTTATAAAGAATTAGCACACTCAACCATTTTTTTTCACGTACCCCTGGGGTAGCTCTACTAAGTCCTCTCATACATAAGGGAAGGACAATAGAACATGTGATAATGTTGATGAGGGTTGGTTTTTTGGTTGTTGTTTTTGTTGTTGTTGTTGTTGTTTTGTTTTTTTTTTTGTAATAGTATTTTTTCCCAATTACTTGTCCAATTTTTAGCATTCATTTTTACAAAATTTTGAGTTCCAAATTTTTCTCCTTCCCTTCATATGCTATCATGTAAAACATTTGCACATTAGTCATAGTTGTGAAATAAGAAACAGATCAAAAGGAAAAAACTATTAAAAAGAATAAAAGAAAAGAAAAAAAAACATGTTTCAACCTGCATTAAGAGTTTATCAGTTCTTTATCTAGATGTGGATAGCATTTTTCTTTGTGAGTTTTTGTGCTTGTCTTAGATCATTGTAGTTGAGAAGAGCCGAGTCATTCACAGTTGATCATCATACAATGTTGATATACGTATGTATAGTTCTTTTTTTTTTTTTTTTTTTTTTTTGGCTCTGCTCATTTCACTTAGCCTCAGTTGGTATAATTCTTTCTAGGTTTTTCTGAATTCTACTTGTTCATTATTTCTTACAGCATAGCTTGTTCAGCCATTCCCGAATTGAGAGGTATTCCCTCAATTTCTGATATTTTGCTATTGCAAAAAGGGCTGCTATGAATATTTTTGCTTTTTCCCTTTTTTATGATCTCTTTGGGATACAGATCTAGTAATGTTATTGCTGGATAAAAGAATATGCATGATTTGATTACCCTTTGGGCATAGTTCCAAATTATTCTCCAGAAAGATTGACTCAGTTTACAACTCCACCAACAATATATTAGTTTTCTAATTTTTCCACATCTTCTCTAGAGTTAATCATTTTTTTTTACTTTTTTAGCTAATCTGACAGGTATGATATAGTACCTTAGAATTGTTTTAATTTGCATTTCTCTAATCAAAAGTGATTTAGAGTATTTTTTTCATATGCCTATAGATAGCTTTGTTTTCTTCATGTGGAAACTGCCTTTTGTTATACTTTGATGGCAAGATGGTTTGTATTCTTGTAAATTTTACCTAGTTCTCTAAATAGTTGAGAAATGAAGCCTTATCAGAGATATTTCTGTAAAGATTGTTTCCCAGCTTTCTGCTTCCCTTCTAATGTTGGATGAATTGGCTTTGTTTGTGCAAAAACTTTTTAACATAATCAAAATTATCTATTTTATGTTCATGCATTCTATCTCTTATTTAATCATGAACTTATCTTCTCATTTAAGAATTTGGATGCTATACTACTTGGTTCATATATGTTTAGTATTGCTATTACTTCATTTTTATGGTTGCTTTTAGCATAATGTAGTTTTTTAAAATCTCTCTTAATTAGGTAATTTTTGCTTTTGATATTCCTGTTGTTTTTGTATTTTAGTGTTTGTTGAATGTTTTTTTTCCATTTTAAAAAATTTGATTGATTCCTAATGTTTCATGAAATTATTAGCTTCTACTTGTCCAATTTTAACCAGTTTTCTTTTTTTAAACTGTTGACTATTTTTTCATAACTCTTACATCAATCTAATTTAATTTCTTTTCTACCTCTTGTGATTTTTTTTAAGCTTCCTTTTGAACTTTTCCATCAGTTGTTTCTGGGTTCTAGACCACTTGCTGTTGTTATTTGAGTTTTTGCCCATAGGTGTTTTGACATTATTGTCCTTTTCTGAGTTTATATGTTGATCTTTTCTGCCACCACTATAACTTTCTATGGTCAAAATCTTCTTGTGATGTTTTTTTTTTTTTCTTCTTTTTTCCCTTTCTTTCCATTCTTTTAAATTTAAGCTCTGCTCCCAGGGTGGAAGGGACATTGCTTCAGGTTTCTTGTGCCAGGGGCTGCAGGCCCTGACTGTTTACCTGTTGTTGCCCTGAAGCCCTTGGGAAATCCTCATATTTGTTGCTGTGCTGAGGGTAAAAGGAGGTATCTGGTGCTCCTGCTGGATGTTATAGCAGTCTGGTAGCTTACCTGGTACTGAACCAGGCTCCTAGTGATAGTGTTTGGCATTTGTTGAGGCTAGTGAAAGTATTTCTGCATTTCCTCTGGGCTGTTGCTGGAGTCTGCCCTTTCCCTTGGCTATGCTGAAGCATATGGGGGATCTTGGTGTTAGCACTTGGCTGCTCTACAATAATGGAGCTCAGGATCTCCCTTTGGTTTATTGAGGCAGGACTTGTTGCCTTTTAAAGTTAAGAATCATATCTTTTTATCTTATCACCTAGAGGAGTGGGAGTGTGGAATACAATTCCATTTTACCCCATCATCTTTTTATCCTTGCTTATCAAAATTTCCTCCAGCACTCACAGGCTTCAATACATTGTACATAGTAGTGCTATTCATACATATTTGCTGAATTGAAGGAAAAGATATACCCAAAGTAGAGATAATTTTGTATTGATTTATGGACTTGTAACTAAAAAATGATAGTTCATTTTTAGACTATAAATTAAATTCATTCAATTTGTGTGTGTATTCTCACACACATATACATATGTTGTTTGGTATACTCTCTTATCCCTTCTCCATTTTCCCTGGCTTAAGTCATCTTATATTAGGCCATATTCTATAAGACATCATCTAAAATATTCCTAAAATTGCTCAATTGCTAAAATGGAATCCCTTTTGTTATTGAATTTAAATGCTTTTTTCCTTCAATCCTTCTGCTCCAGTGGGATGAGATTTTCCAGGCAGTATATTCACTGCCAACAGCACACTTGCCAAAAAATAGTTAGGCTAATGGTTGGAGGATTATTATATATTGCTGCAGCATTTTAGGCTCAAGGGAGCACCAGTCAAATTATTCATGACAGCAAAATTCAATTCTGTGTAATCAAGCATTTCCTCTAAAAGAGCTAACTATATTGAAACATACAAAATTTCAGGATTTCTGAAATTTTTTTTTAAAAAATGACACCTTAATAGTCCATATCTTGCAGAACAATCACCTTAAAACAAGATATTTCGGAAGCTAAATGCATAAGAGGTCTGAGATCCACTGTTCTCAGTTTTCAACCATTCAGGAATGAATAGTAACAATAGGTTATTGTGACCTTGCCATGACCATATCTCCTCTGTGCTATCTCAACAGCTTATGTGTTCATGAAAATGGGAGTCTGCATATTTATTTTCTCTTGTCCCTGAAGAAAGTGTACTAATTCTCTATCTTCAATATTTTAGCATCAAATTGCCTTTGACATTAAAAAATTATTTCCTATATCAGCTCCCCATAACTCCATGATTAGGGATATTCTCTCCAGTAATATATTCAGAAGTTAGAATAATGGGATCAATAGAATTAGCTGGAAGGGACCTTGGAGACTACTTCATTTTAGAAATGAGGAAATTGAAGCTCAAATGAGTTAAAGTCATTAGGCTGCAGTCTCAGGAGTAGCAGACCCAAAATTTGAATCCCTGTCCTTAAATCCAAATCTAGTCTCTTTTTTTCTCACTGAACCATACTGCTTCGTTTTGTGTTGTAACAAACTATCTTTCTTAGTAGTAACCCAGCTTCACTAAACAGGTCCTTTGATGGCAAACATACAACACAATTGGAGTCATCACTACATTATGATGAGGCATATGGGACAGTCTGCCTTCCGTAACACTAACTTCAAGAGATTAGAATAAACCACAAAGAACCTTAGTTTCTTTTTTTAAAGATTCTAATTTTTATTGATAGCTTTTGTTTATATATCACATTCATTTCCAAATATGTATTAAAAACATCCAATAATTTATCTTTTGTAACAAACAAAACAAAATCCCCCCCCCAAAAAAAATCCCTCAGTTCAGCAGAATCAATCATGTCTGACAGCATAAGCAATAATATTTCACATCTTTTGTCCCTAGCTTGGCAATGAAAAGAGAGAGGCATATGTTTTCTTTTACCAGTTTTTCTCTAGAACTGAACTTCATCCCCAGCTTCTTAATAAATTCTGTTAAGGAGTTATCATCCATGAATTTTTTTCCACACTCCTTTAGCCTCTGATAATATTTTCAGGCTGTGCTCCCAGTTTTACATTCCACATCTGTGAAAAATAGAAGTGCCTTTTATTGATCCACAAAATTCGTCTTCCACAAGTTAAGGGGTCCTCCTAGTTTGATATCCCCCAAATTGGGTCAGAATGGATTTGTTCATATACCCTATCATCTCTTCTTTCAACTCTCCCCCTCTTTTTTTGAGATGGAGAGAACAGAACGAGAGGACAGGGGGTTGATTATTTTTGAAAGGGTGGGGTAATGTCTCCTGTTTTGTTTTCACTGCTCAGCACTTTGTGAACTGTTTTGACTAGGGGGGAAGTTGGGTTTCTGTCCTCAGGGACAACTCTGAAATCTCTTTCCTGGGTCTTGACTGATAGCTTAGAGCCCATCATTTTGTAAGTATGGTTTGGATTATTTTTCCAAATAATAGGTTAGGCAAAAATAGAGACCGCAGAGAACTATGGGTGAAGCCATCACTTCAAAATTTCTCTTTTTTAGCAGTCATAAGCATTTTCTTTTGGGGGTATACTTTCTGTCATGCAGTTATTTAACTTTGCATCAATCATTTAAAAAAATTTTAAATGTTAATTTTAATTTAAGATCTTTCTTTTTTTAAAAAAAATATTTCCACATGAGAAAAGTAAATAGGACTTGGTGGCTGAACAGTAGGAACAGCTGGAGCAGCTGTTGTAGCTGTCTTAAAGTCAATATTTTTATTTTGATGATCTGAAAATAGGCATCGTATTGATGGTTTCTTGATTTCTTTAAAAAAAAATAAAAGGAACATGAATTAAAGTTATTCATTCTGCAACTAGTTATTTTGTATAAAGAAAAGGGATTGTTGTTGTCTGTTTTATTTGACCAAGTATTTACTCTATATAATAACATATTGTATATAAATTCAGTTTCCTGTGTAGGATTTCCATCTGCCTCAGGCAAGCCCAGGTTTCTCATCTCTCAAATGAAATCCACTTCATAGGGGTGTTGTGAGGATCAAATAAGATATAATATATAGACAGCATTTTGCGAATTTTTAAAGTCATATTTATTATTTATATGTAACTCTAGTCCTACTATTGGGATGTCTCACAGAAATTAAGGTTTTTTTTTCCCCCTTCAATTTAAAAACCAATAAATGTCAATAGGACATCCTGTATTCTGGTGGGGAATGGGAGAGCTCTCACCAGTCTGAAATATTTGAAATATGCTGTGGACTTTTTTTAATGAGTCCATATTTTATCTGAATGGAAGTTATCAACTACATGATTAATTTCAGGTTAGCTTCTCCTAACCACTTGGTAAATTTGAGCCCTGTCTTATATATTAACTAGTATACAGAGTATGCAAACCAATGTTTATGTTGGTTCAGGTCTAAACAAACACGGAAGGTAAAATGAATTTATCAAGTATTTTTTAAGTTTTCCTATGTACTTAGTTTCACTCTAGACAAGAGGTTCCTTTTATATATATATATATATATATACATATACATATATATATATATATAAAGCTTTCTATTTACAAAACATATGAGTGATTTTTCAACATTGACCTTTGCAAAAACTTTTTTTTCCCCAAGCTTTTCCCCTCCTTCCCGCCACCCCCCACCCCTAGATGACAGGTAATCTAATACATGCTAAATAGGATAAATTATATGACAAATACAATACGTGTATACATATCTATACAGTTATCTTACTGCACAAGAAACACCAGATCTAGAAAGAGAAGAAGAAAAAAACAACCTAAGAAGGAAAACAAAATGCATGGAAACATTCACAGAAAGCGTTAAAATGCTGTGTTGTAGTTCACACCCAGTTCCCACAGGCCTCTCTCTGGATGTATATGACTATCTTCATCGCTGAACAACTGGTTTGAATCACATCATTGTTGAAGAGAACCATGTCCATCAAAATTGATCATCGTATAGTCTTGTTGCTGTGTATAATGTTCTCCTGGTTCTGCTGATTTCACTCAGCATCAGTTCATGCAAGTCTCTCCAGGCCTCTCTGAAATCCTCCTGTTGGTCATTTCTTACAGAACAATAATATTCCATAACATTCATATACCATAATTTATTCAGCCATTCTCCAACTGATGGGCATCCTTTCAATTTCCAGTTTCTTGCCACTACAAAAAGGGCTGCCACAAACATTTTTGCACATGTGGGTCCCTTTCCCTCCTTTAAAATCTCTTTGGGATATAGGCCCAGTAGAAACACTGCTGGGTCAAAGGGTATGCACAGTTTGATAGCTTTTTGAGCATAGCTCCAAATTTCTCTCCAGAATGGTTGGATCCGTTCACAGTTCCACCAACAATGTATCAGTAGACAAGAGGTTCCTAACCTGGTGTGTATACTTATTTTTTTAAATTGTTATTAATATTTTGATCATTTTTAATATAGTTGCTAAAAACATCCATAATCATTTTAGCAAGTGCTATTGTTCAGTACGTAGAACTCTAGTGCTGGGCCTAGAGTCAAGAAGACTCTTCTTCATGAATTTAAATTTGTCCTCAGATGCTGACTGACTTTGTTACCTTGGTCAAGTCACTTAATTCTGTTTGCCTTGGTTTCCGCATCTTTAAAATGAACTGGAGAAGAAAATGAAAACCGCTTCTGGTAGTTTTACCAGGAAAACCCCAATGGGTCATGAAGAATCAGACAGACTGTAAAATGATTGAACACAACAATGTTCCTTTAGTTCTAGTAAAAATTGATTTTCTACATGAACATCTTCTTGTACTTTCTTGTAATATTTGGAAAGTAAGCTTTGAAATTTGATTCTTTCTTGAGCCATTGAAAAAAACCTGTGGTTTCATGGATAAAAAACAAGACTTCTGAGCAAATAAATGCTGACCCTGTCTTTGATTAGCCATGTGAGCCTGCCTGAACTTCAGTAAAACCGGAATAATAATAGAGTTGTAATTGTATAGATTTCATGGCATTGGGAGAATCAAATAAGATGAGGGCTCCATAAACTGCAAAGTTACAGGTCTCCCCTATTTCAGAAAATCTTAATGGCCTAATTTTTTTTTTAAAGGAACAGTGATGCTGGAGCAAAAGGATGTGGAAAAGAGACATAATACAAGCTATCATCAGTAGATTGTCACTAAGTAGAAAAAAGAATAGTTTATTTCCTGGAAACTTTGTGCTATAAATTCCCTCCTTTGCTAACTTTCATATAATAATCAAATAGTTATACCTTTAGAACTGGAAGATATCTTGGAAGTTATTAGTTCAAATCCTGAGTTAAAGCATCTTTCCCAAAGCCACACAGGCACTGAGTGATCATGTCAGATTTTGAAGCCAGATGCTCAGATGTCAAATCCCTTGTGCCTTCCAGTATACTATCCAATAAATTCATCTTTATTTTTTCTGAAGTATGGTAATTAATCCTTCTCCAAAAGTCCGCTCCCTAGGAATCACAGCACAAAATAATACACTCAAGAGAAAAATAAATAGATGATTGCTTCATTTTTCTCTAACTTTTCTACACATGTCTATTTTTTCTAGGTAATAGTGACCAGTCAGGATCTCAGGAGAAACTTCTCATTGATAGCCAAGGCCTGAGTGGATGCTCTCCAAGAGACTCTGGCTGCTATGAGGGCAGTGAAAACCTGGAAAATGGTAATAACAACAAAGAGAATCACCAGTGCTTAATTCTATGTAAACAACCTTACATCTTTTCTTCAGTCCTTCAACTGGTGAACCTGCTTCATGCTTGACTTTCTTGGCACCTCATACTCAGTTCCTTCTTTGTCTAAATCACTGCTTTAACTATCCTTCTGGCCCTGGTCCCCCCTCCATGTGTGTGTAATTAAAAGATTAATAAGTGCTTATTATAATTTTAGAAACTGTGTCAAGCTCTGGAAATACAAAAACAAGGAGGCATATTTTGCCCTTGAAAGTTATAGGGATAGAATAGGAAATCATAGGAAATAGATTGATACATACTATTTCTTTCCAGTGGAAACTGCAGTGTGGTTTCAAATATGGTTTTACAGTTGAAATATGGTTTGGGGATGGAGATTGTGAGCATATGAACTTTGCAAACTGACTTTTGAGAACATGAGATCTCTGAGGTGTAAAGAATGATTAGAAATTGGCCAAAAGAATGTATAGAAATTGGCCTTCATATTTCATATCAGAATGCCAGTCCTAACCAGTTAATTAGTCAATAAGCATTTATGAAGCACCAACTTTATGTGCCAGCATTGAGGATACAAAGAAAGGCAAAAAATAGTCTTATGGAGGAGACAATATGTAAACTCTGTAAAAATACAACATAGTATAATCTAAAGATAATCAACTGAAGAAAAGTACCAGTTATTGTTATTGTAAACACTGTTACAAGTCATGGAATTTTGAAGTTAGAAGGGACTTCTAAGCTATATCTGAATAGTATTTTCTATGATACAGAAGATCTTTATATAACCTGTACTTGAAGAACTCCATTGTGAAGAGGACTTCTCCTTACCTCTCAAAAGACAGTTCACTATACTTTGGCGTAGCTCACATTATAATGTTTATCCTCATATCAAATATAAACTGCCACTATTCAACTTTGGTTAGGTCATATGGTTGAGAAGGAATTATTCTACTCTTTTTTTGGAGCCCAGCTGAATTACTTAGGAAATCATGTTTTATAACCTCGAATACTACAAGGAATCTGTGCTTTCCTCTATAGATATGGCTGTGTGAATCACAACTTCTCCATGTCCTCCCATAAATACACAAGGAATTCCATGCAACATTCTGAGGTCTTTCCTTGAGCTTTCTTAATATAATAAGAATACTACTGAAGCATGCCAGCTGTCCATTGATTATCTTTGCCTTTATTATATAATTAGTCTGTTTTTTGTCATACATTTCTTATATTTTTAAATGATAGCCTTTATTCCATTTCTCATGAATAATTATTTTTAGTATTGTATAGTTTGCTTGTACACTTTGTTCCTTTTTTTTGGATGATCCTCAACTTACATAATTAAACATATAATATAGATCTTTGAGGGAGAGATTGAGAGTCATTTAAAGAAAAAAAAAAAAACAACTTTGAGATTTCCCACAGACAGTCTATCTTGCTTCTTTTCCTATTTAAGCCTAGCTTAGTGTCTGTTTTGTAGGATCTTTCCAAGATGTGTATATACTAATAAATATCTTCATTAGTTTGTCCATCCAGGCATGGGGGTAACAAAACACTAATTAAACTCCTTGGAGGACAGAAATGTAATTTACGCTTATTAAAAGAGTGTAGGAGGGGACATATAAGATTGGGACTTTTGAATTGAATTCAAAATGAGCAAACAGAATCTGTTTAGCATATTGAAAATTTGCAGAAAAATAAATTGTGAAACTGTACAATCACAAAAAACCCCAGAAATTTATATCAATTACTGACATTATGGCAGAGGGGAATATAGGGAAGCTAGCACTGTAGACCATGGGTTGGGCAAACTGATTTGTGGGTCAGATATGACCTGCTACTTGATTTTGTAGGACCCTCAAACTCAGAATGGTGTTTTCATTTTTTCGATATTTATTATATTTAAACATGAAAAACCCATTCTTAGCACAAGATCCAAGGTTTTGGCCTTCAGACCATAGTTTCTCAACTTTTGCCATGGACTCATTCAGGAGCTTCTGGATCTTAAGTCTGCATCTTTTCTTTTCTTTTTCTTTTTTTTTTTTTTTTTTTAATTTTATTTTGTTTGCAAAACATATGTATGGGTAATTCTTCAACATTAACCCTTACATAGCTTTCTGTTACAAATTTTTCCCCCCTACTTCCCACCCCTCCCCTAGATGGCAGGATATCCACTACATGTTAATCATGTTAAAATACTTGACAAATCAAATATATGTATACATATTTCCACACTTATCATTGTTGTGCAAGAAAAATCATATCTACACGGAAGACATATCAGATAAAGGAAACACAATGTAAGCAAACATCAATCGAGAGTATGAGAATGTTATGTTGTGGTCCACATTTCACATCCCTCTCTCTGGGTGTATATGGCTTTCTTCAGTGAACACTTGGAAGTGGTTTGAAACATTCATTAGCCATGTCCATCAGAATTGATCGTCATATAGTAAGCCTGCATCTTTTCAAAAAAAGACTTTTATAATCATTTTTAGTCAGAGGATGATCATTTCCTTAGTAAAGCATTCCCCCTTTGTCCAGTCAATTTTGTCTTTTCTTGTTTGCTACTAAGTTATACTAATATAAACAAAGCAGAACACTTGCAATGTAGAACCTGAATTGTCTCATATGTCCTTTTACATACAATTCACTATTGGAGCATTGAGAATTATTAGACCCATGAGGAAAAATAGATGATACATCAGGTTCAAACAATCAGGATTTCTTCCAAATATTAAACTCTACAAGACTAAATAAATAAAGGCAATTATAGGATAGGGAATGTGAAACTGCTCCTTCATTCCATACCATAGTTTACATAATATGAGTTATTTATTCAACAAAGAAACAATGGGCAGCTCGTTACTAATCTTTTTTGTGTGTGTGTGTGAACTCCTACTTAAAGAGAAGAGAGAATATTAAAAGATGTTACTTATACATTTGAGATACACATAGCACACCCCTTAATTAAGACTTGGGAGATGTTTCAAATCTCTATAGAGTCAAGAGGAATGAACATTGGTTTGAGGTTTGAATCCCAGCTACATTTGTCCTCAAACAAGACACTTAATGTCCTTGGTTTCCTCTTCTACAAAATAAAGATACTACTTATACTTCCTACCTTATAAGATTATGAGAAAAGTTACTTTGTATATTTTATGGCACTTTAGAAGTGTGAGTCATTGTAATTTTTATAATTGTTGAGTCACCTGTTGTCATTTCGTACTAAGTTTCCTAGGAATCATACAATATTATACATGTTCACTCCCCTGACTGAGTTTACAATCCATTTAAAGAGGCAGTAGTCACTGCAAAGCAAGAATTTTCATATATACCCCAAATAAAACTAATGCAAATCCAATTCACATGAAATTAGAATGAAATAAAAATTTACAGAGACAAATAGATGGGCTTGTAGTCAGCAAGAATTACTTTCAACTGCCTGTTTGCAGGGAACTTAGTTTAACTTGATGTTGATGTAAAATTATACAATCTATAAAGTCAGTATTTAGAAAAGAAAGAACAATAAGTTTCTAGGACTTGGACAAAATAAGTTAAAATTGCCATTTCAGTATAAAATGTCTGAATGGGTGAAGAATGAAAATTGGTTGTTATTACCATTCTTGCTATGAATGGAAAGAAAGAAGCCAAAGTAGTTTGTTTTTGTTTTTTTCTCAGATTTCTTTCAAAGTCAATTAGTTCAATTTGAGAAAATCATATCTGATGACTTTTCCTCCTTCCTCTAAACAATAATGTAGGAGTGTTTTAACTAGTACCCATCATTAACCAGCAAAGTATACTCATAGATTGTATTTAGTTAATGATTCTCTCCTTGATCCAATGGTCTAGTTTACTAGTAATTTCATTCTTCTTTAGGAATTCTTAACATGTCAAAATGGTGTTTGAGTCTGACAAAATAACAATTTGTTCTTTTGTTTCTCAGGCTAATAATTTTTAATATTCCCTTGATAGACTATGAATCAATCAACAAGCCATTATTGAGCACCTACTATGTGCCAGGCCTTGTACTATGTGATGGGTATACACATAAAAAATTAAACAACTCACTCATCAAGTTAAAAATAAACAAAGCATACATTAATTTATGAATTATCTTATTTTCAGTAATCATAAACAGGTTACTCCTAGTCAACTCACCCTAAGCCATAGACTACCTATTTTTAAAAATGTACTAGAGAAGAAAATTGTGTGTACTCCATAGGGAGTTAATTATTCCTGAAAGGGCTCAGTAAACCAATCCCCTGGCAAAAGAATCATAGTTCGTAACATATTAAGATTGTCTAACTTGTTGCTTTTGTTCCTTAGTCATATATAATTCCTGCCTCTAGAAGTACCTCTACTAAGAAATATATTTTTCATGAACCACATGTGGCATGAGATTGTACTTAGTTTCACTCTAAACAAGACATTTCTTACCTGGTGTATTTTTTAAAATAATTATTAAATTTTTGATAAGTATTTCTAATATAATTGGTTCCCTTTATAATACTATATATTTTGTTTTGTGTATTTAAAAGTATTAGGTTCACCAGACTATCAAAGTGCCATGAGACAGAAAAAAAACTAAGAACCCCATTCTAGACTAACTCAGGATGCTTTAATAGATCCTCCTTAATGCAGCTACCTTTCATATTGTTGATTTCATATCCTTGTCTTTCTGAAGAATCCAGGTTTTCTTGTAGTTTTTTTTTTTGAGGGGAGAAGGGGAATTAGTATAATATTTGAGCTATTATCCCTTACTTTTTACTAGATAGCTGGCCCAATTCATTTTTCAGAGGCCATTTATGGTCCCGATGATGTCTTCTCTTTTACACAGAAAACATCATTGTTAATCTTGTCTATCCTTCTTCCACCCAATGTGCAGCTTTTCAATCATTTGTGGATAGGCTAACTTACAAAGGCCAACTCACAGTAGAATGGGATAGTGGGTAGTACTCAATTCTTGAAGATAGTCATGAATGTTGAAAATACAAAGACAAAAATAAAACAGTCCTTGCTTTCAAAGAGTTTCTATTCCACCAGGATAAAAACTATCCATATTTAAGAGATATAAATGCATAAGGTAATGGGGGGGAAAGGGTAACATTAGCAGGTTAAAGGTAATCAGGAAAGCTTTTATGTATAAAATGGTGCTTGAACTGAATTTTGATCAAAATTAGAAATTCTAAGTGATAGATAGGAAAGGGCAGTGTATTTCAAACATGGATAATACCAGGGCAAAGATCTGGGAGATGGAGTATTGTGGGTGATAAATAGCAAAGAGAGAAATTTGGTTGAATCATAGAGTGTATGCTGGGGTGGGATGTACAATAAGCATGGAAAAATAATTTGGAATCAGATTATTAAGGATCATAAAGAAATTACAAAGATTTGAGTTCAAATCCCATGTGGTCAAGTCATTTGACCAGAGTTTCAATTACTTTGTAAAATTCAGATCATAATAGAATCTACCTCACAGTGCTGTAAGATCAAATGACCTAGTTAGTATAAATAGATTACTTTGCAAAGCTTAAATGTTCTGCACAAATGTAGCTTATTGTACTTCTATATTAGAGCACTTACATACATCATTGTGAAAACTGCTCAAAATTTTGATTTTAAGGCTTGTTTGTGTTTTTCCCCAGGTAAGACTCGGAAGACTATACCGACTAAATCAGCCACAGATCCCTGTTTTAAGGATTTCAACAGAAATCAACTGGCCAACTACCCAACTCTGCCATTAACTAAATCAGTAGAAACTTTGAAGGAGGGAGAGAAAGAATCTCGGCTTATCAGCAGCCACATTCCTCACACTTCTGACATCTGTGGTGAGGCAAGTATGACCAACTCCAAGACCAACCGAAGAAGCCTACCAGTTTCCATCTGTAGAAGCTGTGAGACCCTGGAGGGCACTGAAAACACAGAGACCTGGCCAAGGTCCCATTCCTTGGATGACCTTCAAGGAGAACCTAATGCTAAACAAGATGTGCCTAAAAAGGAAAAAGAATCATCCCCTCAGAATGTACCTGAAGTGCCCCAAAAGAAAACTCTTTGCAACCTGAAGGCAAAAACTCCCTCAGATATCTCTTCTGTACAAGACCCAGTGCTACTGACCCAAAGCCTGCGATTTTCTGATCCTCAGAAAATTAAAACCAAGACATCAGACTGCCCATCCACAATTTCTTCACATGGGACAATTCCTTGTTTGCCTAAAAACTATGAAGCTCAGTCTGCCTCAGTTAAACAGACTTTAACTAGGACTCCTCTAGAGAGTCACAAAAAAGGGCATGATATTGAAGGAAGAAATAACCCTCCAATCACCAAAGAAGGGATTGAAGTGGATCAGAGGGTCACTGAGGCAAGAACACAGCCAAAAATTCCTTCACATCCTCCACCTGTTCCTGCCAAAAAGAGCAGAGAACGCCTCACTAATGGACTACATCATGCTCCTGTTGCCCATAGTGGTGCCTTCTCTAATCCAGATGTACCATGCTTACCAGTTAAAAAGAATAGCCCTGTTAGCCCTAGTGACTGTCATGCAATAACAGTTTGTAGGTCTTCCCCAGAACAAGAACCTGGCAGCCCCCCAACCACACGGCCACCATGGCTGTCTGAACTTCCAGAATCCACTAGTATTCAACAGCATGGAGTCAAGCTGGGCCCTCCTTTGACAAGGAAGATCTCCTGTGCCAGAGGAGTAGATCTGGACATGCTGGTAGAGAATAAGTTGCAAATTGAAAGTATCGATCTTACTGAGGAACCATATTCTGATAAGGTATGAAGGTCCACCATCTCTCACTGGCTTTCTTTGAAACTTAGGATGTCCTGCAGTAGACAGTGAGGTCAGTCAGGGAATGAAAGTCCCGACTTATCTGATCATCCTTTCCTGGGGGGGAAACATTAAAAACAAACTAGAATGGAAACCTCGTTGATAGATGCTCTGCTCACTTGTAGAATTCTTAATGTTAATAATTCATTAGGAAAATAATATTGTTAAATGGAAGTGTCTTAATCAGAACTTCTTGTTCTGATTCAACCAATTAATCCAAGCAAAGAGAGTCGAAGTCTTCCCTCTTCCCTTCCTTTGGCAGCTGGACTTTGTAGAGAAGGCATCTGCTACTGGAAGAAGGTGGTTTAGACAACTCACTAAAGATGTAGTTTCTTCACCTGCACAATTGCATTAATCATACCTACTCTATTTTGCAAAATTGTCAAATAACATCATAGGTAAAATGCATTATATAAATGTAAAGATATTATTTGTTCTGAAGCATAGTGAAATCTTTTGTAGGGATATGGCAGTAAAGTGATAAAGTAAGAATAAAAGAGCAGAATGAGTTTGTGACATTCCTCCATCATTATATGTATAATATGAGAAATATATAGAAAGTTAATAATTTATTCAGTAAAGATTCCCTCTTATGTTCCTGGTAGTAGGTCAGACTAGGAGCTAGACATACAAAAACAAAAAATAAACATTTTCTGCTCTTTAGGGACATTTATAAAAAGTAAAATTTTGAAACCCTGAAGAATAGAAAATATGGTCCTATCTATTAAAAAAAAAAAATAGCATCAATGTAAAGAAGATTGGTTCTGCAAATCCCACTGCTGCCATTTATTACCATAAGTTCCTTAACCTCTCAGAACCTGTTTTTGTTTTTTTTTTGTTTTTTTTTTGTTTTTGTTTTTGTTTTTGTTTTTGTTTTCTTTTTGCTGAGGCAGTTGGGGATCACACATAGCTAAATTGTCTGAGTCCAGATTTGTACTCAAGTCTTCCATAGAGTACCAATTCTATGCACTGCACCATCTGGCTGCCTCCAGTTTTTTCATCTTTAAAAAAAGGATTGGGCTAGATGATCTTTCAGTTTCATTCCTACTAATAAAAGGAAATAAAAAGAAAGTACTTGCTCAGTCTTGTTACTTTTCAGTATGTCCATGTAATGGCTCATTTTAAAGGAAAGAATACTTCATAATACAATTCTTTTAGTACTTTAGTAATTCACTTGTAGAATCAAGAAAGGACCTCCTTTATCCTATGTCTGCTTTAGCAAACACTAAAAATGTATTTGTGATTTTATTTTTAAACCAGTAACTCGCATGAAGTTTCAAAACCTTCTGAAGTCACATTCAGGAAGTCTAAATCAGTGCTTTAAGAAAGTTAATTGAAGTGTTATTCAGTGACACAAAATACAAGAAAATTGTACTTAGTGCTTAGTTTTTAAATAATTTTCCTAGTAAATGTAAAATTTTAAAGTAATTTTAGTAAATTTAATAAATTTAAAAAATAAAGAATAGATTCATTTCCTACTAGCAGTCTTTCCAAAACATCCAATTTGCAGCTAAAAATAAAGGATTTCTTTTAGTAATATTAGATAGTATCTGAAGTTCACTCCATTATTCTGGGATTAGAATATTTTTTTGGGGGGAAATGTACTATTTAATTTGATAGATGAGTAGATTGGTATAATTGAGAGGACAAGAGTTAGATGTCTTGGGTTTCAGTCTGTTCTGATGCAACAACATGACATTGAGCAAACATTTGATCTCTGGATCTCCATTTTCTCCTCTCTTAAATGGAGAATTTGGAGTAAGTGATCACTAAAGTTCTTTCTGATTCTTTGTGTTTACAGCATGGTCGTTGTGGAATTCCTGAAGCTCTAGTACAGAGATATGCTGAAGATCTAGGTCAGCAGGAGAAGGAGATTGCTGTGAAGATGGACCAAATCCGGGTGAAGCAGCTCAGGAAGCAGCACCGGATGGCGGTAAGCTCAGGCAGCATGTCTTCAGTTTTCTTTTGAATCTCTTAAAACTACAACCTTCATTCCCAGACTACTAAAAAGCACTGATAGATGGCTAAGGAGAGTTTCAGGAGATGTTAAAATTTGGGTAGGATCAAGTACATAGGTGCAAAGTCCATATAGCTTCTACTGCTCCATTAAAAATAAAACTGGACCTTGGAAAAAACCTAACATTGCCCTGTAAAAGTGGTCATGGGAATGTTTGCAGCTTGTGAGTTACTGTGAAGCAATGCAGTGTTCTACATTCTGTTTCTGGAGAATGTCACTGAACTTAACACAAAATTCAAATTACAATCAAATTGTTCCCTAACATCAATTATGTTAGAAAAAATGTTATCTGACTATATATGTATATATACATACACATACACACACGGTACATATACACATATACACTCTAATTTTTAGTATATATTCAAATTGGTCATGGAAAGTATATTTAAAACATTTTTATATATCTTCTTATAATTGGAATTTTTTTCTAGCCCATAATCCCATTCACAAAATAATCTAAAAAGACTTAATTTTGGTCCACAGAGACCATGATTTGAGAATTATGGTCTCAAAAAAACCACAGTGAGACATCAGTGATGGACACTAAACATGAATAATTGGGCAATCAAAACACATTTCTAGCCTTTGATCCCATTTCAGATACTTTCCCTAGTATAATGGCTACCAAAATGATTGATGCCATCATCTGGAGGTAAACATGACATATTAATTCATTATGCTTGTCTTGATATTTGAAGCCTCAGTGCTATCTCCTTCAAATTGTAATTGGAGCCATTTATAGAATACTATTTACTTTTAAAATGCCATCATAAAAACACATACAGGACCAGTCTTAAGAGTTGGCACCCACATGAAAAATCCCCCATTCCTAATATATGCCCTTTCCCCACCCAACTCTATCCTTTCCTCAAGTTGCTGATCCCTTACATTCCACACTACATTACATTCTTCATGCTTTTGCCTCCAGCTAAAGTATAGGGCTCCCTAGAAGTAATTTTTTAAAGCATTGGCCATTTATATATTAGTGTGAATGACTTAAGCAGATGTTTTCTGAAATCAAATTTTAATAGGTAGAAGTAGGAAAGAGAAAAACAGCTAATTCAGATTAATTATTAAATACCTGTTGTGTGCAGACATGGCAGGCTGGGGAGAATGGAGTGGGGGGGGGTGGAGTCAAAGATGCTATCTAAGAGGAAAAATGAG
The DNA here is from genome assembly GCA_023553655.1 of Myrmecobius fasciatus. NCBI lineage: Eukaryota > Metazoa > Chordata > Mammalia > Dasyuromorphia > Myrmecobiidae > Myrmecobius > Myrmecobius fasciatus. The sequence goes on from JAJPUD010000811.1 coordinate 493,854, forward strand.
ATTGGGGTCTGAATAACAGAAAAACTTTTATTTCTTTATAAGCAGTCTTGAAAGAAATGTCTTAAATTTCTAGTGATTTATAATTTTTCCTAGTGCTAGGACAGTATGAGGTTTTAGTAGAGAGAAAATTGGCTGAAGTATCAAAAAGGTTCCTTTCTGAGTCTGTTTTCTCATCTATTGAAAAAAAGATTAATAACAATACTTCTGTCCTACCTATTTCTTATAAAAGTTACTAAGGTTACAGAGATTCACAGCATAAAAAGGGGAGAGGACCTTAGAAATCACTTAATCTGACCCCCTCATTTTAAAATTAAGGAAACTGAGGCTCCAAGAAGCAAAATGGCCTGTCCAAGGTCATATGGATAATTAATGATAAAGCTAATAATAAGATAATATTAATGATAAATGATAATATTATTTCTATTAGATATTCCACATCACAGATGAAATAATGTGTGTGAAAACACTTAAAGTGTATAAAAGTATTTGATAAAGCATGTAAAATATTTGACTGAGGCTAGATTAGATGTAGCAGGTAGTTAACTGGCCTTGGAGTTAGGAAGACTTGGGTTGAATTCTCCCTCTAGGAAAACCATTTAACCCTAGTCAGTCCTCTAGTACTGCAAGTTGCAGAGAATGTGCTGATGGTAAAGAGAATTTTCTCCCTAGAAATTTCTCAGAGAAGTGAAATCACAGATCTGGTTTTTGTTCCTAATCAAAAAAAGTTGGTGGTTTTTTTTTTTTTCCCTTCTTTCTAATTTTTTTTATTTTTTATTTTTTGCTGAGGCAATTGGGGTTAAGTGACTTGCCCAGGATCACAAAGTTAGGAAGTGTTCAGTGTCTGAGATCAGATTTGAACTCAGGGCCTCCTGACTTCAGAGATGGTGTTCTATCTACTACACCAACTAGTTGCCCCTCTTCTTCTTTTTAAATACAAGATAATGAGAGGTAGGAATTTCAGCAAATTAAGATAGTGGAGGAATTATATATAAGACATGAGCAAATCATTCTATCATTCTAAGATCATTGAAAAGTGTGACAAGCTCAAAGAACCGCTCTAGACCAGACATAAGAAATCACAGTGAAAGAGACCAGTGACATGAACAACGAAAGAATCCACAGAATTCTCCTTTTTCTTTCTCTAGATCCCCAGTGGAGGACTCACAGAAATCTGCAGAAAACCCCTTTCCCCAGGCTGTGTGACCTCGATCTCTGACTGGCTGATTTCCATTGGTCTGCCCATGTATACCAGCATCCTCATGGAAGCGGGATTCAACACACTGAGCCAAGTGCCTTCTCTGTCACAGACTTGCCTTCAGAATGTGGGCATCACAGAGGAGAGACACATAACTAAGCTCGTCACGGCAGCCAGACTCTTCAAACCACCCCTGAATCCTGAAGCCATGTAACTGAAAGGAGACATCCCTTTAACAGCCACTACCCTTTCTTTCACTGTGCTTAGTAAAACCCATGCAATTTCTGCAAACGTCCTCCATGAGATCAGGGCGAGCCTTGGACCTGGCTCAACGAGTGAAAGCTTGACCAAGAACTGGAAACTGTCTTCTTAGGGAAGACAAGTGACCAAGGCCGTCCTTTATCCTCCAAAGGAAAGTCAAAGAAGGATTTTTGTTTTAGAAGTTCATGGGAGCCACCTTTATCCTCCAAAGGAAAGTCAAAGAAGGCTTTTTGTTTTGGAAGTTCATGGGAGCCACCACGCAGATCTGTGACAGATGGCTTTTGCAAATCTGTCTTTTTTGAGTAGCCTAAGAGTGGGTGAGTTGTTTGAGGGAGCTAAGCCGGTTTCCCAAATGTACTTGGAACATCATTCTCCTTCCTGTTGCTCTGCATAGTACTGAGCGGCCAAACAGGTTTTAGCTAGGCCAAAGTAACAGACTCTGGAGTTAGTTTACAGTATTGCCCGTTTTCAGTTTCTCATGAGTAAATGAGATTGGCACCAGGAACAAGAAAAATCTTGTTTTGTTTGGGTTTGGGTTTTTTCCCTTTGATAAAAGTCATTTTATAATAATTGCTTTCTAGCAATCAGCTTTTTATTTGCCTTAATGTAAGCTCTTAAGCAGTACCATAACTAGTGTCCAGTCACCTGTAACCATACTTCCAGATTTTCAGCTTAGACTGCCATCTAATGTCCTGGGATGTTTCTGGACAAAAACAAACAAACAAACCAACCCTGGCTTTTTAAAATGTCTCTCTTTAATTTGGCCAGTGTTTAGGGTTGTTTTTCAGGCACAGTTCATATTGGGTTTCAGTTCTTAGACTAAAAAAAATCAGTAAATATGTCTACAATTTACAGAGATATCTTTTCTTATGTGTGTATTTGTGTGTGTGTGCGTGCGTGCAGTAACTTCCTTTCATTTTAATCATTTTTAATATTGTTACTGTGTCAATCATACTCCAGCATCAACTTGGTATTATGACCCCAGCCATTCCAGATTTTATTTTATCTGCTTATAGGTTATCTCTGTAAAAGCCATTAAGAGACTGAATTGTTCAGGAAGAGGTTTCAAAGAAAGAAACAAGTTCGTAGGTTGTTTTGTGGAGAGTTAAAGTGTTTGTGTTGCATTTTTTTAAAAATTGCTGTCTTTTTCTTTTCCGAATGCTTCTTGTATTTCAAAGAAAGTTTCATTTATGGAGGGTTGGACAAATGACTTTTAGCCATATCTGTTAAGGATTTACATGTATTCACAAAGCAATGTAAGATATTTTAACAAGTTCCATCTTTTTGCAGCTTAACCTCTTGTTTTCTAGCAGATGCTGAATTCAAAGGATTGACCCATTAGGTAGGGTTATGCTATATCCCCTCCAATAACATCTTTTTTTTTTTTTTTAAACTTCTTATTACAGACACTCATTTTGTACAATAGATGTCACAGTCACAATTTTGATAGCTTTGGACGAACACCAGGCTTTGCTTAGTTGATAATTACAAATACTTTCATTTAACCATGAAATTCCCCATGAAAAATTATTTCATTATGTCCAAAGTATCTTCATATTCTATCACTACCAGCAGGTTTTTGAGGTAAAGGAGAGAATCTTTATGGTGACATTTTTTTAATGGGAAAATTAGATATGACTGATAGCTTTAGTCAGTGGCAAGACTTTTCTTTAAAAAAACAAAAAAAAAACCAAATGAAATCATTATATTAGACTTTATTTTTTTGTGGCCATTTTGTTTTTAATGTTTTGTTTCTCAGTAATATTCAGCTTTTCCAAGATCTAATGTAAAGGAGTTGTTGGGACACAGCCTGAGAACAGTTAAAGTTGTCAACTTTATATTTAACCCTAATTAGCATGTCATTTTATCCTGAATAAGCACTTGCATTTATGTGTCTCCCTTCATATTTATGGAAACATGGCTTATTTAGGGTGCCCAGAAGTTGGGGATTGCTGGTGTGACCAAATTGTTTGAAAATTTTTCAGGAGATATATCATGCAATATGAAGTGGAAAATGAGATCTCTTCCTTTTTAAATAAAGGTACTCTTTGGAAGCTTACTGCAAGTCTTCGAGAGTACCATAGTTAGTTGGAGCACTGTAAGATCTAGAGGAGAGATGAGTAATTACATTTGACAAACCCTAGGGAAGGAAATTTTTTTTCTGAATTACTGAATTTTCCCTCCAATAGATACTTTATTTACTAGAACCAGGAGAAATAGAAATTCTTGAGTATTTCAGAGAGTTAGGCTAGATTCTGTGTCACCTTTCCTTTGAAATGATTACATTGGGAAGGCAGGAGAAGTTTGAACCAAATCTAGGAACCATCTATAATTTTAAGAAGTTTGGGGGGAGGGGTGGTTTCCAAATGAAGTAATCTGGGAAATGTGTGTTTTTAATACTGGTTTTTATGTGGTTTTACAATATGTTTTATGTTTGATCTCCTTTTGCTTTATACTTTTTAACTTGATCCTCAAAAAGCCTTAAGTTTCTGTGTGTGGTTGTCAGTTGAGGTTTGATTGGTCAGACCTATACACTTCATCTGACAGGTGGGAGGTTTCAGCCATATCAAATTTGTAATTAATTCTTTGTTGGGTGCAATTCTGAGCAAAAGTTAAGTTTGTTGACTGTTGAAAGCACAAAAGAAACCTACTGAGCAAGTTCTGGCTCTGGCAGATACTTGTTATATGTCCACTGTGTGTAATTTTTACTTCAAAAGTTGTCTGGCAGGAGCCAGCCCCAAATACTGTTTACATTCCCAGATAATTTAGCTAACACATAACACTTTCTTCAATGCCCTGTTCTCCTTCTCAAATCTAAGTTTGGGTGAAATCATGAGATTCTTTTATTGGAAAATAGTTTCTTTTCCTAAGCAAAGCTGCAGAGGTCAGTTCACCATAATGGTGGTACACTGTTCTGTCTCATTTGCAAGGGAAAAAAGATTGTACTCTGGGTCCAAGTTACCTTGATTCTCATTTGTCATATTTAGGGGAAACAAAAACTGTCAAGCAAATGACATAACAACTAACAATGTTGCACTTTCTGTATATGAAATCAATATTTAAATAACTTATTTTTCTCCATTGCTGTTCTTAAACAATGTAAGTAGCTGTAAGATACCACTACCGATATGTTCTTGCAATTTGCTTCAGCCCAAGAAAGCGGTGTATTGTTTTAAAAAAAAAAAGTGTAAAAAGTTATTGTGCTGTTTCATTTAGCAAAAACAAAAAACAAAAAAAAAAGTGGACAAAAGGGTTTTCCTGTGTATCAAAACTTGTCTATAATTATGTCATTTCTGTTGATAGAAAAAAAAAAGTTAATAAATTTCTTCAACTGAGTATGTCTGAGTTCCTTTTTCAGCTTGTCAAAAATTAAGAATGGATTATTATTAGAAATTATTTAAGAATATATTTGATTATTAGATATGACACACATTTTGTTAAGTGATCTCCTTTCCTATGGAAATTACTCTTTACTCTTCTTATTGATTCAGGTTCAGAACAACATGTATGAGAATATTGTTTCCAATTAAGTTACACTTTCTCTTCTTCATTTTGAAGTATACTTTAATATCATACAATGAAAAACCTGAAAGGGACCTTAGTCATCTCCTTTTGCCACCTTCCCCAATGCCATGAAAAAAGTCTATTATAAGAGAAACTGACTCCAAATCACTTGACAAATTCTTATGGCTAAAATGGGACAAAACCCATACTTCAGTACTGAGGAAAAAGGAAAGAATTAACAAATTTAAATAAGAGAAATTAACCTAGATTTATTGTGGAAATGTATGACTATGAACATTTTTGTAAGAATAATATTTTAAATATGTATACACATAGTCGATTTGTCAAGTATTTTAACATAATTAACATGTAGTAGATTTCCTGCCATCTAGGGGAAGGGTGGGGACTAGGGGGGAAAAATTTGTAATGGAAAACTTTGTAAGGATCAATGTTGGAAAATTACCCATACATATGTTTTGCAAATAAAAAGCTTTAATAAAAAAAATTAAATAATCTAGTACAGTTCACAGGGGGAACTGAAGTGATTCACTGAATGGAAGTCTGTCAGACTATTTTGAAAAACTTCAGAAATCTGATCAGTACAGTAGTCAACCACAATTTCAAAGGACTGAAGGTGAAACATGCTCCATACCTCCTAAAAGAGAGGAGATAGACTCAAGAGACAGAATGATGTGTACATTTTAAATATAGCCAATGGTAACTGAGTGTGTAAGTGGGATGGGATTTATTCTTCTTGATTATGCAGATTCTTATTTGAGGTAGGAAGTGGGAAAGAAAAAAAATAAATGTTTTTTAATTGAAATAAAAAGTTTAAACAGTCCTGAACAGTAGAAAACATGTTGGAGTCACAATTTTGTTAAGTGATTTTCAATTCTTCATGACTCTATTTGGGATTTTTTGTTTTGGCTTTGATGTTTTGTTTTGTTTTGTTTTGTTTTTCTTTTTAGCAGACACTGGAGTGGTTTGCCATTTCCTTATAAATTCTGCCTCATTTTTACAGATGAGGAACTGAAGCAAACAGGATTGTTACTTGCATAGGTTTCACAGCTAGCAAATGACCTGACATTTTATCCACTGCATCACCTAGCTGCCCTTAGAGTAAGAATAACTAGATTGAAATCCCAGTTCTACTATTGAAGAGCCAATCTTGGACAAGTCAACCTCTTTGGGATTCACTTCCTTATCTGAAATGAGGAGGTTAGACCTGATGGATGCCCTCTAGGGTCCCTTCCAGCTCTAAATCCAGGATTCTTTTTATTTTTTTATTTTTTTTTATTAAAGCTTTTTATTTGTATAACATATATATGGGTAGTTCCCCAACACTGATCTTTACAAAGCTTTCCATTACAAATTTTACCCCCAGTCCCCTCCCCTCCCCTAGATGGCAGGAAGTCCACTACATGCTAATAATGTTGAAATGCTTGAGAAGTTATGCAAGAAAAATCCTATCTACAAGGAAAAAAAAAAGAATCCGAGAAAGGCAACACAATGCAAACAAATGTCAATAGAGATCATGAAAATGTTACGTTGTGGTGCATATTTCATCTCCCTCTCTCTGGGTGTATATGGTTTTCTTCAGTGAACAATTGGAACTGGTTTGAGACAATTCTTTGTTGCAGAGAGCCATGTCCATCAGAATTGATCATCATGTAATACTGTTGTTGCTGTGTATCTCCTGGTTCTGCTCGTTTCACTCAGCATCAGTTCATGCAAGTCTCTCCAGGCCTCTCTGAAATTGTCCTGCTGGTCATTTCTCACAGAGCAATAATATTCCATAACATTCATATACCATAATTTATTCAGCCACTCTCCAATTGATGGGCATCCCTTCACTTTCCAGTTTCTAGCCACCACAAAAAGGGCCGCCACAAACATTCTTGCACATGTGGGGCCCTTTCCCTCCTCTAAGATCGCTTTGGGATATAGGCCCAGTAGAAACACTGCTGGGTCAAAGGATATGTACAGTTTGACAACTTTTTGGGCATAGTTCCAAATTGCTCTCCAGAATGGTTGGATCCGTTCACAGTTCCACCAACAATGTATTAGTGTCCCAGTTTTCCCACATCCCCTCCAACATTCATCGTTATCTTTTCCTGTCATTTTAGCCAATGTGACAGGTGTGTAGTGGTATCTCAGAGTTGTCTTAATTTGCATTTCTCTGATCAATAGTGATTTGGAGCAACTTTTCATATGACTAGAGATGGTTTTAATTTCATCATCTGAAAATTGCCTGTTCATATCCCTTGACCACTTATCTATTGAAGAGT
>JAJPUD010000811.1:506101-517304 GCA_023553655.1 Myrmecobius fasciatus
CTTTATGATTTCTTTGGGATATAAGCCCAATAGAAATGCTGCTGGGTCAAAGGGTATGCACAGTTTGATAACTTTTTGAGCATAGCTCCAAATTGTTCTCCAGAATGGCTGTATCCGTTCACAGCTCCACCAACAATGCATCATCCACTGTACTTTTTTAAAGGACTTCCCTTCAAGCTTTAAATATTTTCCCTCCTCATCTTTACTTCCAGGTTTTCTTCAAGATTCAATTCAGTTTTTTCTCTCTTCAAGAGATCTTTCGCATTCCCTTACACTGTTAGTCCATCTCTTTGGCATTCTCTCCAATTTACCCTGTATATATATATATATATCTTATTTATATATAGTTGTCTGAATGTTTTTTTGGTTTTTTTCCCTAGGGGAACCTAAATTTTTTTGAAGGTAGGACTGTTTTTTGCATTTAGCAGTGTCTAAGATAAAGTGTTTAATAAATGTTTGTTGGTGCAAAGGGATGACAGTTTGTGATGGTTCTGAGCAAAGGGTGAAAGGATAATTAAAAGCAACAACAATAATAAATAATACAATTACATATTACTAATTATATTATGTGATATATGATCTATAATGCATTATTGATTTTAATATTACAAATAAATAAAAAAATACTCAATAGCTACTCAACTGGATGCTTTGGAATATATTTAAAAGGATTGCATACATTCAACCTATATCATATTGCTTGTTGTCTTGGAGAGGGGAGAGGTAAGGGAGAAAGGGAGAAAAATTTGGACACAAAGTCTTGGAAAAATGAAATATTTTTATATGTGTTCGAAAAAATAAAATACTATTGAGAAGATATTTTGGGAAATGGCATTTTAACAAATTCCTTAGAATTGATATTTATTCTACCTCTCATTTTTTAAAGATGATTCAGAGGCTAAGTAAATTACCTAGGTTCACACAAGTACAAGCAAGCATTGGTGGTAGAATTTGAACTCAGCTCTTCTGACTCCAGAGCCTGTTTTTGTTAAACCACATCACACTGCCTACTTTAGTGTTAATGTTGTTTACTAGGCTGCTGTTGTCTTTTTTGCTATTATTTGATAATATTTCCAAATCATTGTTACCTGTCAGTGTAATCAATAACAAGTCAATACCATGGGTTTTTTTTTTAATTGTCCAGCTTCTCAAACTGAAGCATTTAAGTGTTGTTTTTTCTTCACTTCAAGCAGCCCATGAAGTGAGACATATTAAAACAAATAACCATCCCCAGCCCAAATCTCCAAGGTTCCTGCTTCCAACTATAAAATACAAGGATTCTAACCGGAAAATTTCATTAAATAGTCCACTTCAAAATAATGTGCACCAGAGGGCACTGCTCTACTAGCCTGAAACAGGGAAAGACATATGCTTGTAAACTGCCTGAGGGAAACTATAGTGAATAACCAAGCACACTTAAGAGAGACGCCAAATGTCAGTGGAAGCAATGATAGAAATGAACTTGCTATGATTCCCACCCTCCACAGCTGGAAGAACAGCTGCTTTGCCCTCCACCCCATCCCAGAGCAAGAGCGACCAGCTGCAAAGCTGAGCAATTGGAGGGGGGGAGGAGAGGGGGAAGGAGGAAGATGTGTACTGCAGATCAGGAAAGCGCCCCAGTTACTAGCATAGTATTAAAGTTCTGCGATCTGAAAACACAATTACCCATCACCTAAGCTACCTCTTCAGATTTCTCCTGGAAGTTGAATCAAGGACACAGGATGGACGAAAATGACAAAGGATGAAATCACAGAAGCTTCAGTCTGCTTTAGCTGAGGAGGGCAGCCCCAGGACATTATCTGTCCTCACCCCCTAGGGGTCCTGTTGTTGCCAAATGTAGGGAATGCTTCCTCTTTTTCTTCTCCACTTTGGAAGCCTGCATAATTGGCAGCTGCAAAGAAACAGTATCAGGTTCCAGAAGAGGTGATCTCCTCTGTATTTTGGAATGAAACTAAATTTACATTCCAGAAAGAGAAGCCGGGGAGAAAGGGAGGATTTGACCCCACTTCAGTACAAAGAGTGGTTCATTGCTTGCAGCAAGAGATGTAATATCCTTCCAAATAGGCTTAGCGGGAGGGTTAAGATCCACAAAAAAAGAAGTGAATGCTCAGGGCATTCTTAGGCAAAGAAAGACAAAAAATAATCCCTGTTTTTATGGAGATCACAAGCTAACTGGGGAGTCAACATACAAATGGTCACGAACAAAAAGGATGTAGACAGAATAAACTGGACATAATCAACAGAGGGCAATAAAGGGCATCAGGAAAAGTTCTTCGAAGGTGGGATTTTTGCCCAAGAGATTCCAAGTATCAGAGACAGTTGGTGAAAGTGACTGAAGTCAGGAGATAGTGTCTTATTGTATGAGAAACTGTCACCTCAGAGATGCTATCACAGTCACAGATACTTAAAAAAATATATACTTTGTTCAGTCATGTCCTGTTCTTTGTGACCCCATGGACCAACTGCCCATGGATTTTTCTTGTTTAAGATCCTGTTGCCATTACTTTCTCTAGTTCATTTACAGATGAAGTAACTGAGGCAAACAGAGCTAAGTGATTTACCGGGGGTCACACAAGTGGTAGACACCAGACTTGGTGCTCTATCCACTGACCCACCTAGCTGTCTTTCTTGACATATAGTAGGTACTAAAGAAATGCTTACTTACAAACTCTAAGAATTCTTGCATTATGCCATGTACCTTCAGCTATGGAGCTATGGAGCTTTTTTATGGGGGTATATTTGTTGTTGATGACACTATATCCAATGGAAAATTATCTAGGACCATAGATTTTTGAACTGCAAGAGACTTTAGTGGACATCTAGTCCAGACTTTTTAACAACAAAAAAATTAAGTGCCAGAATGTTTAGTAATTTGCCCTTGGTCACACAGGCATGAAGTGGAATAGGTGAGATTTGAACCTCTGTTCTTTCTCTATTGCCAGATCCAACAGGCTTCCCCATTTGCCCTCCTCTGTTGCCAGGGGTACCTGAAGAAAGCATTTTCTGCTGAGAAGAGCTTCTCCCATTATCAGGGTGGTGGGGAGGGAGGCAGTGTCTGTCCATCCATTTGTTTCAGGGAGTCAGTCAGTCAATTGATCTTATGTAGAGAAAAAAAGAGGAAAAATGCTATTGGTCACTTACCTGTTCTCTATCCCATCTAGATTTTTCTTCCTGATTCTAAAAACAGGTCACTTACCTGTTCTCTATCCCATCTAGATTTTTCTTCCTGATTCTAAAAACAGAATATTTCTAATCAAATGCTTTCACTTGAAGACAAGAAGACCTGAGTTCTAATTCCACATAAGACATTTCTTAGCTAAGTAAGGCAGTTGGCAAGCCTTAAACAATATGTAAATTTGATCCATTGGCATAGCCCTACCATGATCCTTTAAGGAGTACTATGAGTCTTACCAGCTTTTTACATGTATTATCTCATTTGAATGAGAATAGAGGGAAATGGTAACACAACAGCAGCAAAATCCTTCTTTATTCAGTAGACTCACTGAATAGGAGACTTTCAGTAACTTCATTGAAGGATAGGTAAATTTTAGTTGAATTCCATGTTTAGAAATTGCAAGATCCAGCAGTTTCCAGTTTAGTCAGGAAAAATTGTCTGTGACCTGTTGGAATGATATTAGAATTCTACCCTACCTCCATATGTACAAATGTACTACTGTACTTGGAATTCCCACTTTCCACTGGGGAAAAAAAAAATCTCACATTTTAAAAGCAGGTTTTTTTGTTTTGTTTTGTTTTTGTTTTTCCCCTATTCACCATGCCAGGTGCTGAAAATACAACGAAAGATAGAAGTGAAATTTTATTATTGTTGTTCCATCATTTCAGTTGTGTCCATTTGTTGTTTTCTTGGCAAAGATACTGGAGTGATTTGCCTTTTCCTTTTGCAGTTCATTTCACATCTAGGATTTTCTTGGCAAAGATACTGGAGTGGTTTGCCATTTCCGTTTCCAGTTCATTTCACAGATGCAGAAACTAAGGCAAACAGGGTGAAGTGACTTGCCCAGGTTCACACAGCTAGAAAGTGTCAGAATCCTACATTCTATTCTGAAAGATGATTTAAGATACTAAGGGTACTATTAAAAATAAAATTCTTCACTGGAAGAAACATACATATTTAGCTTCAGAAGTATGGCACATTGGAAAGGCTCCAATGGGAGTCTTGGTTCAAACCCTACTGATGTAAACTGTCCTGATCTTGGGGGGCGGGCTGGAGAGACCCCAAATCTCAAAAAGCATCCAGTCGAGATAGGAGGGGCCCCACCCACCTATTCATAGGCAAAGTTGCAATTCAATCAGAAATCTTGGCCTAGGGCATAATCACTACCCTTTAGAGATACTAGCCCTTAATCTCCCATCCTGGAGCCTTAGAAGGCAAAATAAAAGGACAACTGAACCCCAAGTCTTTGCTATTTCCTACACCAGGAAAAAGCCCACTGAGCTAATGCTCAGTGTAAGCCCACCTTGGCTAATTTACCACAAGGGGAAAGGCCCGCTGAGCTCCTGCTCAGTGTTAACTAATCTTTTTTAATAACCCACCTTTACTTCTCCACTTTCAGAACTGTCCTTCTAAGAAAGCTGCTTCTCTGAGGCTATAATAAATCCATTTTGCCATAAACCTCGTGCCTCGTTTCTTGGGGTTCATGGATTCCTCCATGAAGCCTGCGACTATTCAAAGGGGAGTCCTACACCATCTCCCCTCTTTCACACACTTCATCAGCACCCTGTCTCTCCCTCATCACTACTGCAGACTTTCCTATATGTCTGGGCAAATCACTTAACCTCCTTATCTGTACACTGAGAGTAGTACATTGTACTAGACCTAGATAAGGTATTTATTAAGTATTTGCTCTGTGGCAGATGCTATGTATGCTAATCATTGGAGATACAAATACAAGGAAAAAACAAACTAACCCCAAAATAACAGCTAAACAATAGTACCTGCTCTCAAGCAGTTTATATTCTGATGGAAAGTGTGAAGGAAAATTCAGGCCTCAGAGAGTATTTCAGTAAGTCTTCAGAGTACGAAGTGGAGACAGAAATGAAAGGAACATGCACAAGGAATTGTGTGAAATGGCAATCCTGGCCAAAGACTTGCCAACAAATGAGAGGACTACAGTGTCAGGAAATCTCCAAAACTGCTGAGAAGGCTACTGTCAAGGATGGCCTTAAAAGATCTCTTCTAGCTCTAGATTAATACTAGATCTGTTAACCCAGCAGTTCAAATTGTCTTATCAAATTGACTAGGCAGACAATAGAATCTCAAATTAGAGGACACCAATGTTTTGGAGGGATTCTGCCTGGAGAGGGGGCAGCCAGAGGACAATGTAAAGTCACTGAATATTTAGAAAGAGGGATGCCAAGAGAAAGAAGGAGAGTTATTAAAAATGTGACTTTAAGGTTATGAAAATAACCCTAACTTTTGTCCAGAGCTGACTATATAATCAGTACTAAAAATAAAAATAAATATTGAATAGTTCAGTTCTTGGTCTTCTTTTTTTTTTTTCCCCCTAAACTCTCATTTTCTGTGATCTCATCAACCCTTCCAGCTGCAAGGATGGATAGACCTCCAGATCTACAGCTCCAGCCCCTGATTCCAGTCAACAGATCAATTCTGTAGAGTCCACAGGCTCTGAAGTTAGAAGAAGCAGTGGGATTTGAGGTCCTGGGTCAGTAGGTGGGGTGCCTGAAGTACTGATAAGATTACTCCTTGAGGCAAGCAGGACAGGGCACTGACAGGGATCAGCTCTCAACCTTACAATCCCATCCCCTTCTGGAGGTTTTGAATCCCACTTTACTGTATCCAATCAGAAAGCTAAATTATGTCAAACCCTCAAGGTTAAATTTCCACTATAAATCTATCCATGGCCCATGGCATCTTGGCTGAATCCCTTTTGGGTTAATCTGCCATTTCTACATCATGGTATCTTTCTCCTCCATGCCTCATGGTATCATTCTCTTTATTATAATTATTATATTATATGTATATAAGTATATTTCCATATATAATATTATATACTAACTCTTTTAGGCTGCTAAATCACTTTTAGAATTTAGCCTGCCAGTCAATAGTGTATTCCTACCTCATGGAGTATTCCCTCTCTCCTGGTTAATTGTGAGTACCACTAGGGAATTTGTCTTTCCCATGGTTAATTGTTAAAACCTCTTTCTTTACCAACTACAAGCTCTCCCAAATCTATTTCATATTTACCATTTCTGGTGTTTATTGTATCTCTTCATTTTTTCTGTAACCTCTTCTTATAAATAAACCTAGCTTTTGACAAAGAGAAATGCCACTGTGAATTCATCACATAACCAAACCCCAAATTTGGTGCCGACTGCTCTCCTCAATCTCATCATTTGTTAATGAACCTAAAACATGTAATTTGGTGCCAAATCCTAACATTTGGTGTCAGTTTTTGAACCTCAATCTCATCATTTGGTGCTGTACCTCAGACACATCAATATGGCTAAGTAACCATAGTTACGAACTGTTTCCAGAACGAGAGAAATCAGCCTTCCTTTTCAAACAAGCTGCCCTCAGTGAGAAGAACTATATTCTATATATATGGCAAATACCTGCCCCTGTCTTACCCACCACTTCTCAAGAGTTAGGCAATAATGGTTATTCATAAATTACATATTCAAAGATCCATTTAGAATTTCAGAAAAGTTGAAAATCCTAAGGAACAAATCCAGAGACAAAATGTAAAATTAAGTGTAAGAGTTAAGGCTATGTCATGTGAAAATGAAGCATTTGACACCTTGGAGGTATGATTTGAACTCAGACTTTCCTGACTCTGGGCCCAGAGCTCTATCCACTGAACCACCCAGCTGCTTCCTAGGCAAATAGGGGTTAAGTAACTTGCCCAAAATCATACAGCTGTTAAGTGTCTGAGGTCAGATTTGAAATCAGGTATATATGACTCCAGATCCAGTACTCTATCTACTGCCCTATCTGCTACCTGGAACAAATAGGAAGATGCTAGATTGGGAAGGGCTTTAAATGCAAAATAAAGGGTTTTATATACAATCTATCAGTAATGATGGGTCAGATGTGCTTTAGAAAATTCATTTTGGTAATTGAATTGAGAATGGAATGGAGTAGAGAGAAATTTGAAGTATAGTGACTATTTAGAAGATTATTGCAACAGAATCAACAAAATGGAGGACCAGAGACTGTGATAGAAATTATGTGCAAGAGATAAAGCAATTAAGACACCAAAAATCCTAACCAAGTAAAAACCTAAAAATCTAACTGAAGAGAAAGCTAATTCCTAATTCCTATCTTGCTCACTCAGCACCCCTTTTTCTCCCAGCTACCACATCCTGGCAGGGCTACACAAGTTGACTCCTAACTTACAGTAGAACTCAACTCCTCCATCTTTCTTCCTGTGCCACAGAAAACCAAATGGCATAAGCTTGCTCCATATACTCTTACCTTCCTTCTCTATGCCAGAGAAAAGCAAAAGAAAAAAGTTCTCTTTGGAATCTCCATGGAAGGAACTAGTGTATAATACCAGTGTATGTAGTAGTCCACTGGACATGAAGGAAAGTAGCAACTAGCTGGGGCCAATTCTGTTCTCCTAGAAACCATTAAATCTGGTGATTAATTCTCTAGAATGGAAGAAATCTAAAATAGTTTTGAGCTCTAGGCCCTGAGGTAGCCACCATCAAAGGAGAAAGAATCAGAAAGTGAAATAAATAGGATAATGTAAGGGGAAAAATACGAAATGACCAATGGTCTCATGAGAAAGAAAATGAACAGATAAACCAAGTATTAAATAACAGAAGCAAATATGACCTCTAGATGAGGATAGGGAGCCTAGACTAATATGGATGAATATTATAAGCTAAGATGAAGGAAATGAGAAGCTGGGTGGTACAGTGGATGGGGTACAGGGTCTAGAATCAGAAAGACTCTTCTTTCTGAGTTCAAATCTGGTCTCAGATACTTGCTATTTGATCCTGGGAAAGTAGGCCAACATTGTTGGTTCAATCTATAAAATGAATTGGAGAAGGAAATGGCAAATTATTCCAGTCACTTTGCCAACAAAACCTCAAATGTGGTCATGAAGAGTCAGACATGATTGAAACAACTGAACAACAACAACAACAAAAAGAAAAGAAAATGATTGAATATCTGAGGAGACAAAGGACCCTGTGGATTCCCAAGACAGTTTGGAACTGATATGAACCCTAAAGTAGCTTATTCCTAAGAATTGCAGGAATCCATTCTGCTCCTTTGTTAACTTTAATCAGGTCAGTTTCCCAGACTATCCAGTTTGCATAGAATGATGAGAAGCTCTTAATCAGTTCTCATTCAGCCTCCACTGTCTCAATGATATGAGGCCAAAACTCTTAATCAAATAATCCTCTTTATACCATTCTGGGACCAAGTCAGGTGGATTCCACATGGCAACTCCTCCCTGGTTCCTCCCCTGATTCTCTGGATTCTGACTTACACTCCTCTGGCTCCCCTGAGCTTTAAAAAGTCTGTCCCCCCAAAAGCAAATTATTCATTGATTTATGACTCTTCCTTGCCAAGTTGTATTTCCTTGTGCTCATGTGCTATTCACATAAATAAAACAGCAAAACCTCTGTTACCTTTGATGAATGTTTGGCTTGATTTCTTCAGGTCTATTGAACTGTAACCAAATCTCTATTATACTATTTTTATGATATTCCATTACAATTATGTTCTTTCAAATCTATTTCATATTGCCACTTCAGAACCACATCAGAATGTCCCTAAATTATTTAAAAGAGAAATAAGATTTTTGGATGCAGAATTTATGGCTTGCATAGCAGAAATAAATATCAAAATTTAAAAATATTCAATCTATGATGATATTACCTTCAGAAGAAAAAAAAAATTGTGCTGCAGATGCCAAGATATAAAGTCATTAACTTTAACAGTTCCAATGACAAACAACAAAATCTGCAAGCCATTAGAAGACCTTTATACATAAAAGAAAAGAAACTCAAATAATAAGACACTATTCTTCACCTAATAGAAACTGCAGGAGAAACTGGGATCTGAAGAGTAAAGAAGATCAAGGTGAAACATAAGGTAACATAATCTGAAAATTTCAGCCTAATTACTTATGAAAATAGATGGATGTTCTTGCCATCCATTCCTCAAAAATCTACACCCCACCTCCTTGCCACCCATTCCTTCAAAAATATGTGAGCATTTCACGCCTAAAAGAAAAGAGGGATATGTTGGAGGACCCCCCAAAAAAGTAAGGGGATAAGCTTGTCCTTGAATCAAGGATCAAAGGTTTCCTTTAGAAACATGAGATCCCAAGGCGTGCTGGAGATTCCTATTAATGGTTTCATTATTGGCCTTCTTAAGTAGTCTTCTGGGAAGAGCTCTGTTGATAAGAGGACAATACCTTCCATATATGGATATCTCTTTTCAGTACAAGCTTATTGCAAATGATGGGTGTGGGAATATGGAAGGGCTTGATCACAGGAGGGAAGGAGGCAAGGAGGAGGAGTCAGGTGATGAGGAGAGGCAAGACAAGGAGGAGGGGGGTCAGGTGATGAGGAGAGGCAAGACAAGGAGGAGGGGACTGGTGATGAGGAGAGGCAAGACCTGGAGGAGGGACTACTCAAGGGGCAGGGCTAGGCTAGGAGAAGAAAGATATAAAAAAGGTGGATGATAAGGGGCGTGCTATAGAAGAATAGGGGCTGAATAAAGAACCACCATGATCTACCAAAAAAAAAAAAAGAAAGAAAGAAAGAAAATAAAATAGATGGATGTTCAAAGAAAAGAGACAATTGGGGCAGCTAGGTGGCACAGTGGATAGAGCACCAGCCCTGAAGTCAGGAAGACCTGAGTTCAAATCTGGTCTCAGACACTTAATATTCCCTATCTGTGTGACCCTGGGCAAGTCACTTAACCCCAATTGCCTCAGCAAAAAGCAAAAAAAAAAAAAAAAAAGACAATTGAAGCATCTCACAAAGAAAATAAGATCTAAGCAAATTGTTATGCAAACACCTCAGACAACAAAAATGCAAAAAAAGTAATCTCAATCACTGACCAAGAAAAGCATAGATAATGAAATAAATTATCCCAGAAAGAAAGGAAAATGAAGAATAATAGGAAAATATCTATGGACTTACAATATTTACAGATACAATACAGATACAGATACAGATGTACAATACAGAATTATACAGACAATATTGAACAATAAGAGATTTCTTTCTGAAATTATACAAGGAGACAAAGATGAAGATACAAAGTCAAATAGAAAAAGTGATGGTAGAGAAATAGGTCTGAAAGATCATGGACTAAATTACCATGACTCACAATGCCCTGCCTATAGGTAAATCAATGCACTGTGGGACTAAATTGCAGAATGAGAAGGCACAAGAGAGAGAGAGAGAGAAAGTAGGAGATAATGTGAGATATGACCTAATCAAGTAAATCAATTCTTTATAACGAATGAAAAATAATCCCTGTAGTTCTCAGGAAGAAGACAGTCTAGAAGAGGAAAATGTGGGAGGAGGCAAAAGGAGGGACTGAAAAAAAAGGAAAGAATGGAAGAAAGCTTGTCTCAATAGTAGGAGAAGGCTCTCATGGAGAAAACAAACCCTTTATCCCTTCCCTAGACAGCAAAAAATTCATTATAGGTTAAACATGTGCATTCTTCTAAAGATATTTCCACATTTATCATGCTGCACAAGAAAAATCAGATAAAAAATAAGAGAAAAAAGAAGCAAGCAAGCAAGCAAACAACAACAAAGGGGAAAATACTACATTGTTATCTATATTCTGTCCCCATAGTCCTCTCTCTGTCTGTAGATGGCTCTCTCCATCATAGTCCATTGGCATTGGTCAGAATAACTTCATTGTTGAAAAAATCAAGTACATCACAGTTGGTCATCACATTATCTTGTTGTTCCTGTGTACAATGTTCTTTTGAATCTATTCATTTCACTTAACATCAATTCATGTAAGTCTCTTTAGGTCTTTTTGAAATCATTCTGCTGATTGTTTCTTGTTCACCTGAAGCATAATAGGTTCTGATCCAGCCTTTTACCTTCATCCTTTATGTGTCACTATGCTTTAGATGTGTTTCTTGTAGATAACATATTGTGGGATTCTGGTTTTTAATCCAGTCTGATATCTGCTTCCTCTTTATGGGAGAGTTCATCCCATTCACATTCACAGTTA
>JAJPUD010000811.1:522304-540385 GCA_023553655.1 Myrmecobius fasciatus
TAGATCTTATTTTACCACTTTTTCCCTCTTTTCCCCAGTATGACAACCTTTTCCCCTCTAGTTCTCTTTTTCATATTATCAAAGTAATATTTAGTTAATTATACCCCCAAACTTTGAGTATCCCCCTAGTAAAAATAAAGTTCTCAAGAGTCCTTTCCTTTTTACCTTTTTATGCATCTCTTGAGTTCTGTGTTTGGGTGTCGAATTTTTTGTTCAGATCCGGTCTTTTTATTAGAAATAGGTGAAATTCACCTATATCATTGAATGACCATCTTCCTTCCTGGAGGATAATGCTCATTCTAGCTGGATAGGTTATTCTTGGCTGTAATCCAAGCTCCTTTGCCCTTCGGAATATCTGGTTCCAAGCCCTTCGATCCTTCAATGTGGAGGCTGACAGATCGTATGTGATTCTAATTATTGATCCTCGGTATTTGAATTGTTTCTTTCTAGCTGCTAGCAGAATCTTTTCCTTGGTGCTATAGTCCTGAAATTTAGCCACGATATTCCTTGGGGTTTTAATTTTGGGGTCTCTTTCAGGAGGTGAATTCTTTCAATGGTGATTTTGCCTTCTGATTCTACAATCTAAGGGCAGTTTTCTTTCAGGATTTCCTGGAAGATAGTGTTTAGATTCTTTTTTTTTCATCACGGCTTTCAGGAAGTCCAATAATCTTTAGATTGTTTCTCCTAGATCTATTTTCCAAGTCAGTTGTTTTTCCTAGGAGATATTTCATATTTTCTTCTAATTTTTCATTTTTTGGTTTTTGTTTGACTGATTCTTGAAGTCTTATTGAGTCATTCATTTGCATTTGTTCAATTCTTATTTTTAAAGTGTTGTTTTCTTCAGTTACCTTTTTAAGCTCCTTTTGTAACTGGCCAATTGAATTTTTTTGTTCATTGCACTCTTTTTCCACTTCACTAATTTTATTTTTCAATAAATTGGTGTCTTTTTCATATCTCTTTTGCAGGGCATCATATCCTTCTTGCACTGATTTCAGTTTATTTTCCCATTTATCCTCCAGCTCTCTTTTGAGGTTCTTTATGCAATCTTCCAGAAAGGCCTTTTGAAAAAGTGACCAGTGATGGTCCTTAATAACTTCCTTTGGAGTTTTGTCTAAAGGAATCTCAGGATCTGGGGTCATCACTTCTTTCTCTTGATAAAAGCTGTCTATGGTGAGAGCTCTCTTTTCCTTCTTCATTTTTTTTTAGACTGCATGGATATCTCTTTAAGGTAGGGAAAAAAAATAGCGGCTGAAACAGCAGCTGAAGATCTTTGCCCTGGGGCACTTCGGTGAATTAATTTAGGGTGCTGGGCCAGTGGGGGCCTAGGACTAAGTTCGAATTACTCCTTAAACAAGGCAAGTCTGCCAGAACACCTGCCCCCAATCAGGGCAGAGTGTCCTGAGTGCCTCAGACAAACTCCAGGTGTTTGGAATTTGGAGTTTGCAGTTTGGAGTTTCTGCCACAATGAGCTGAGCTGAGTCCCACCCTCACTTCTGGCCTACACCGGAGTCCTCTGACACCAGAGTCCTCTGTTTATCCCTCTGTCTGAGTTAGACAAACCTGATGTGAAGTTCTTCAGAGATATCAGCAAGCAGTGTCCAAATATTTCTGGATTCATTGACTTGAAGATCAGTTCAGAGGCTTATTTTATTGTTGATTTGAGAGAAGATTGGAGGAGGACGCAGAGAGTCACCTTTTCACTCTGCCCCCCTCTGATTGTTTCTTATAGAATAATAATATTCCATTACAATCACATGCCATAACTTGCTCAGCCATTTCCCAACTGATGGGCATCCACTCAATTTCTATTTCCTTGCCACTATAAAAGAGGCTGTTACAAACATTTTTGCACATATGCATCCTTTTCCTTTTTTTATGACCTCATTGGGATACAGACCCAGTAAAGACACTGCTGGATCAAAGGTAGGCACAGTTTGATAGCCCTTTGGGCATAGGAACTAGCATTTCTAAACTAAGTGCAAACAGAAAATTGGCTTGGGAGGACGCAATAACAGGAAATGTTTCTAAAAAGGAGTTCAAATTAGCTATCCTGGAACCTTGAATTCTTTTTTTTTTTTTTTTTTTTTTGGCTTTTTGCTGAGGCAATTGAGGTTAAATGACTTGCCCAGGGTCACACAGCTAGGGAATGTTAAGTGTCTGAGACCAGATTTGAACTCAGGTCCTCCTGACTTCAGGGCTGGTGCTCTATCCACTGTACCACCTAGCTGCCCCTGGAACCTTGAATTCTAAGAGGAATAAAGAGACTAATAAACATAATACATAATGGCAATAAATAAAATGGCAAAGAAACAAAAGGCTAGAATATGAAGAAAATGAAGATAAATAATAAAGAGGATGAGAGGAATAAATCAATTTAAGAAAAAGAAGATAAAATTTGAAAACAAACAACACAAGTTGAAGAAGTGATGATGAAATGGAAGAATAAGAAGAAAAAATTGATTTAACTAACCAAAATTTTAAAAATTAGAGGAAAAATTTATATAATTAGATAAAGGAAATAAAGAAAAAAGAAATGATGAGTTAAGTAAAACTCCCAAGTGAGGGGGAAAATATAAAATGTCCAAAGTGAAAATCAAATAGACATCTTAAATAATGTAATATCGGAAAAAAATGAGTAGATGTAAAGGAACTACTAAAGGGGAAAAACAACTATTGATTATGATTTTGATTATTATGTTGCAGCTACCAAGTTCTGGATATTCAAGCATCTTCCAAAAAGTTATCAAGGAAAACTGCCCTGATGACCTGGAACCAGATGGCAAAATAAACATTGAAAGAAGTCATTGATCACCTCAGAAAAGAGAACCCAAAATAAAAACTTCAAGGAACATCATAGCCAGATTGTAGAACTATCAGGTCAATGTAAAAATGCTGCAAATGGCCAGAAAGAAACAATTCAAATATTGGGGAGTCACAGTTAGGAATTACATAGAACTTGACAGCTGCAACACTTAAAGGAGGTCATGGAACATGATGTCTGAAAGGTAAAGAATCTAGGTCTACAACCAGGAATCACTTACCAAGCAAAATTAAGTATAATTCACTAAAGGAAAAATGTATTAGTCAATGAAATAGAAGGATTTTCAGTTTTCTAAAGAAGATTAGAATTAAACCAAAAATTTGATCTTCAATATCAAGATGCAACAGATGTATAAATGGATAAAAAGAGAAAAGAAAATATAAAGGGATTCAAGAGATCTAAGCTGTTTATCTTCTTGCATGGGAAGATAATATTTGTAATTTTTAAAAACTGTATCACTAACACTACAGCTAGAAGGAATGCACATAGAGGGCATGGGTATAAGGTGAATTTGAGAGAATGGCATAAAAAATTAGGGAGTGAGAAAGGAGTGTACTGGGTGCAGAAAGAAGAGAGAAATAGAATGATTTAAAATATTTCACATCAAGAGGAATTAAGGACCTATTACAATGTAGAAGAAGATAGGAGGGTGAGCAATGAGCATTACTTGGACCTTATTCTCATTTATGTTGATTCAAAGAAGGAAGATATACATAATCAGTTGAAGATAGACATTTTTCTATAATCTGTCAGGGAAGTAGGAGAAGAGGAAATTAAATGAGAGAGGTAGAAATAGGAGATCAGGGGAGATAGTAGGAGCAAAACACTAGAGAGGGGGAAAGAATGAAAGGAAAGAGGACAACAAAAGAAGGAATAGGATGGAGGGGAAAAATGTAATCATAACTGTGGATGTACAAAATAGAAAACCAAGGAATAGTCAACCCATCAAATCTATGGGAGTGGGGAGGGGGGAAAAAGGGAGGAAATTCATGACCAAACAAGATAACATTATGAAATGCAAAAGAGATCATTTTTGATTGTTAAATTGAGAGGCTTTTGTGCAAACAAAACCAATGCAACAAAAATTAGAAGGAAAAGAGAAAGCTGGGAAACAATTTTTACAGAAAATATCTCTGATAAAGGCCTCAAATATTCAGAAACAAAGTCAAATTTATAAGAATATAAGTCATTCTTTAATTGATAAATGGTCAAAGGATATGAATAGGCAGTTTTCAAATGAAATCAGAGCTAGCTATAGGTATATGAAGAAGTTCTCTAAATCACTTTTAATTAGAGAAATACAAATTTAAACAACTTTGAGATACCACCTCACATCTATCAGATTGACTAATATGACAAAAAAGAAAAATGATAAATGTTAGAGAGGATAAAATTAGATTAGAGATTAGAGATACTAATGCACTCATTACTGGCAGAGTTGTGAACTGATCCAACCTTTCTGAAGAGCAATTTGGAATTATGTCCAAAGGACAATCAACTGTGCATAGTCTTTGATCCAAAATACATTATAAGGTCTATATCTTAAAGATATCATTAAAAAGGAAAAAGACCTATATGTTCAAAAAGATGTATAGCTGCCTTTTTTTGTGGTGGCAAATTGAGGAATGGCT
Organism: Myrmecobius fasciatus; assembly: GCA_023553655.1. Taxonomy (NCBI): domain Eukaryota; kingdom Metazoa; phylum Chordata; class Mammalia; order Dasyuromorphia; family Myrmecobiidae; genus Myrmecobius; species Myrmecobius fasciatus. The sequence goes on from JAJPUD010000811.1 coordinate 526,757, forward strand.
GAACAAGTTGTGGTGTATATGAATGTAATGGAATACTTTTGTGCAACAAAAAAATAAAATGATAAACAGGCATATTTCAGAGAAAGTTGGAAAGAATTATGTAAACTTAAGCATAGTGAAGTGAGCAGAACCAGGAAAATATTATACACAGTATGAGCAACATTGTATGATGATCAACCATGAATTACTCAGTTCTTCTCAGAAACACAATAACCTAAGATAAATACAAAGGGTTTATGAAGGAAAATGTTATTCACATAAAGATAAATGATGGACTCAATGCAGATTGAAGCATTATTTTTTCACTTTTTTTCTTATTTTTTTCTTTTGAGCTGTTTCTTTTTTCACAACTGTGACCTATTTGGAAAGAATTTCCATATAGGGCATCTGTAAATTACATCCAACTACCTACCATCTTCAGAAGAAGGAAAGGGAGCAGAGAGATGGGGATTTTGAACTCAAAATCTTATAAAAATGAATGCTAAAAATTTTATTGCCATGTAACTGGAAGATAATAAAATACTTTTAAAATTTTGGAAGGAAAAATATTAAATGTAAACCTGTCCAACACACTATTGCAATTTATTCAAGAAATCCTTCATTAAGGTCAATTAGGATTTAATTGAAAATGCAGGGATAACTCTTTACAGAAACTATGGATATAAATCATCTCAACAGTTATAGGAAAAGTATTTGATAGAGTACAACACTCATTTATGCTAAAAATTCTAGAAAGTATCACAGAAAGAGACTTTTTTAACAGCCAAAAAATATCCCTAATGTAAGTACTTATCAATAGTCCAGGGGTAGAGCCAAGATGGCAGGGTAAAGTCAGCAAGCTGCTAGAGCTATCCCAGTTTCCCTCAAAAATCACATCAAACCAAGCCTCTGCACAGAATCTGATGGAATAAAACCACTTTCTGTCAGGGTCTGAGATTTTGGGGACCCTGGTGAAAGAAGTTTGCCCTTGAATTGAGGATCAAAGGATGTGGTTTATGATTCCCTTGAGAAACATGAGACCCCAAGATTTAGTCTGAGAATGGCTTGCTTCGAGGCAGAGCTCTGTTGCTGAAAGGAACCACATCCTCCAAAATTGAATGCCTCCTTTCAATATAATAAGGTGTAGGCGAATGGACTAAGGGCGTGACCTCAGAATGGGGGAAGGAGGCAAGGAGGAAGGGTCAGGTGATGAGGAGAGGCAAGATCAGGAGGAGGGACTAAGCAAGGGGCAAGGCTTAGTAGGGTAGGAGAAGAGGGAAGATTTAAGCAATGCTTGTGGTAAGGGAAAGATGGCGCAGCAATGGAGACAAAGAAGCCTGAATAAAGAACTGCCATAATCTATCCTCTGGCTCCTCATGACACTCCTTTGAATACACACGCTGAGCCAGAATGTGCACCAAAGCTCTTAAAAAAGAGGTGAGACTCTTAACATAGAGATAAGACCCGCTGCCCTTAGTACAACACCTAACAACTCTCTAGCTCAAGATAGACTGAAAAAATTTCAAGAAAAATCAGTGTCACTGGGGTGAAAAGGGTGTTCAGCCCAGGTAAGATAGACTCTGGGAAAGCCTGTGAGAGGGTCTTAATCCCATCAAATCAGCAACTAAGACCCTCAGTCCTGGCTCAGTAGAGTAGCAAATCAGTAAGGCAGTTTCTAGTCCCAGCTCAGAAGGCAAACACTGGGAAACCAGGTTGTTTCCTGAACAAAGCAGGCAAAGATACCTCCTACAAACCCAAAGGGCCCTTGTGCTCAAAGCCAAGGCTCAGAGCTGCACAGGAAGCTTGGGGCAGCATCCCTTTTACCCCAGTAGCAGAGCTCCACCTTAAAAGTAAAAAAGAAAAAAAAAAGATGAAAAAAGAAAGAGAAAATATCAAAAGAAAAGAACAGAAAATGAGCAAGAAACAGAAAAGAATCTTGACCATAGAAAGCTAAAATGGTGACAGGACAAACCAAAACACAAACTCAGATGATGACAGAATGTCCACAGAAGAAATCTCAAAGAGATAAATTGGTCTCAAGTCCCAAAAGGTTTCTTGGAAATGTTCATAAAAGATTTCAAAAGGCAAAAAAGAGAGGTAGAAGAAAAAAAATGAGAAAAAAAATCATAAAAGACTATTTAGAAAAGGAAAGGGAAAAATTGTCTGAAGAAAACAATACTTAAACAGTACAATAAACCAAATGGAAAAAGAGATATAAAAGACAACTGAAGAAAATCACATATTAAAAACTAGAACAAGGCAAATGGAAGCTAATGACTTTGTGAGACAGCAAGAATCAATTAAATAGACTAAAAAGAATAAAAAAAAATGGAAGAAAATGTGAAGTACCTTATTGTCAAAACAGCCAACCTGGAAAATAGATCCAGAAGAGATAATTTAAAAATCACTGGCTTACCTGAAAGTCATGACCAAAGAAAGAGCCTGGATAGCATTCTACAAGAGATCATTAAGGAAAATTGCCTCAATATTTTGGAAACAAAGTGGGAAATACTGATTGAGAGAATCCACTAATCACTTCTGGAAAGAGATCCCACAAGGACAATGACAAAGAACATTGTTGCAAAACTCTAAAACTTTAATCTCAAGATAAAATACTACTAGATGTTAGACAAAGCAATTCAAATATCAAGGAGCAACCATCATCATTACCCAGTATCTGGCAGTTTCTATAACAAAGGATTAAAGGGTTTGGAATACCATATTTCTGAAGGCAAAAGATCTGGGGTTACAACCAAGAATTAATTACTCAGCAAGATTCAGTATCATCTTTCAGGGAGGAGATCAGGGAGGGTAGGAAAAGGTCAGTACTGGAAAAAGAGAAAAGGGAAAGTACAAAGGGATAATTCACACCAAAAGGCTCAAAAGACATTACAATTGAGTAGGGAAAAAAAAGGGGTGGAGGGAATGAGTATTGTCTGAAGCTTGATCTCATCAGTTTGGGTTCTAAGAGGGAATAACATAATCATTCAGTTGGGTATAGAAATTTATTTAATCCTATAAAGAAGTAGGAAGAGAAAGAGGGAAAAAGGGAGGGACAGGATAGAAGGGAGAGCAGAAACACTAGGAAAAATGGTAGAAGGGGGAAGAGTTGATAGAAAATATGATAGTGGGTGGAGTGGGTTAAAAAAAAAACACTACTAAGAGAAGGGGGAGGGGTGATATGAGATAAAATAGTGAGGTATGTTAAGGACCATACCTAAGTGTGAAGAGGCAGGTCAATGCTCAAAATCCCCCACAGCTGTGAATCATAACACCCCTGAAAGAATTGAAACTCAGCCTTTACTGACACAGATGTTACTTGTGAATTGTGAATGAAATAAATTGGAGGCAAGAGGGAAGAGGAGAGAGGTCGGAGAATGCAACTGCCTCTCAGTCACCTTATCATCCTCTCACATGAAGGGATCTGTTCTGCTGATCAGAATTAGATCCTCAGCAACCACTAGCAGGTGGCTCCCTTAACAAATGGTGCCTGAACATGGACACAAGAAATACAAATAATAAAGAAGCAGCAGTGCTCGAGAGCTGTTTGTGAGTAGGATCCTCCCAGGAGAGTTCCTTCAGTAACCCATGGGGAAAGAAAGGGAGAAGAGACTTGATAAGATTTTTTTAGTCAGGGTATTTAAAATGGGCCAACACATCAAAGGGCTGAGCCAGGAGACTGATAAGAGACTTATGAAAAATGCCTGTTCTGACTACAATCCTCTTCTCTATTTGTCAGAAAGTTTGCCCCCATGATGGACTATGTTAGAGCAAATTACATTTCATAAGATTCAACAGCTGCTATAGCAACTTATTCTGCAACCATTCAGAGGAATAGGACAGAAAAGACTTCAATAGTGCAGTTTGCATTCCTCAGCATGTGGACTCAGATAACAGCCACTTCACAATATTGGGCAAACTTACTGACCATGCTGTTGGGGGAAAAATAATCTAGTTTCCATAAAGCAAAAAAAGGAAATTGTTAAGGACCATTTTTTTTTGAGAAAAAATAATTTGTTTCCAAAAAAATAAAAAACAAGGAATTGTTAAGGACCAATTTTTGGAGAAAATAATCATGTTTCCATAAAACAAAAAAATGGGGAATTGTTAAGGATCCAAGAGGTGAGAGAATGCAAATTGCCTCTCAGTCTCCTTGTATCATTATCATCCTCTCACATGAAGGAATCTGTTCTGCTGGTCAGAATTAGATCCCCAGCAGTCACTAGCAGGTGACTCCCTTAACAGGGGTGAGGTGGATAAAAACAAACAAACAAACAAAAACAAACAAACAAAAAAAAAAACACCCACATGACTAAGGACAGGATGGAAAAAGAGAACAAAAGTATATACAGGAAAGAAAATAGGATGGAGGAAAATACAGAGCTGGTAATCATAACTATTAATCTGAATGGGATGAACTCTCCCATAAAATGGAAGCAAATAGCAGCGTAGATTAAAAAAACAGAATCTTAAAAAATGTTGTTTACAAGAAACACATTTGACAGAGTCACATACAAAGTAAGGATAAAAGGCTGGAACAGAATTTATTATGCTTCAGTTGAAGTAAATAAAGCAGAGGTAGCAGTTCTGATCTCAGATAAAGCAAAAGTAAAAATAGATCTTATTAAAAAAAGATAAGGAGGGAAAGTACATCTTGATAAAAGACAGAGTAAATAATGAAGAATACATACTACTAAATGTATATGCACCAAGTGGCAGAGCAGGCAGATTCCTAGAGAAGATTTTAAGCAAGTTACAGGAAGAAATAGAAAAACTATTCTAGTGGGGGACCTCAATCTTCCACTCTCAGAATCAGACAAATAATCACAAAATAAATAAGAAATAAACTAGGGAGATTAACAGGATCCTTAAAAAACCTAGATATGATAGACCTCTGGAGAAAATTTTGAGTAAAAACAGAAAGGAATATCCCTTTTTCTCACCAGTACATGGCACTCACACAAAAACTGACCATTCATTAGGGCATAAAAACCTCACAATGAGATACAAAAAGGCAGAAATACTAAATACTTCCTTTTCAGACCATAATGCAATAAAATTATATTCAATAAAAAGCCAGGAGAAGAGACTAACAATCCATTGGCAATTAAATATCTAATTCTAAAGAATGAGTGGGTCAAACAACAAATTACAGCAATAATCCATAATTTCATCCAAGAAAATGACAATAATGAGGGACAGCTAGTTAGTGTAGTGGATAGAGCATCAGCCCTAAAATCAGGAGGACCTGAGTTCAAATGTGGCCTCAGACACTTAACACTTCCTAGCTATGTGACCCTGCACAAGTCACTTAAACCCAATTGCCTCAGAAAAAAAAAATTACAATAATGACACAACATACCAAAACCTATGGGATAGAGCCAAAGCAGTTCTTAGGAGAAATTTTACATCTCTAAATAGCTACATAAATAAAATAGAGAAAGAGATCAATGAATTAGGTATGCAACTAAAAAAGCTAGAAAAAAATTAAAACCCCCCAATTAAATACTAAACTAGAAACTTTGAAGCTCAAAGGAGAAATTAAAAAATAGAAACTAAGAAAACTGTTGAACTAATAAACAAAACTAAGTTGGCTTTTATGAAAAAAAAAACTAACAAAATAGATAAACCTTTGGTTAATTTGATCAGAAAAAGGAAAAAAAATCAAATCACTAGCATCAAAAATGAAAGGGATTCACCACCAATGAAAAAGAAATTAAAGCAATAATTAGGAACTTTTTTGCTCGACTCTTTGACAAGTCTGACAATCTAACTGAAATGGATGAATACTTACAAAAATATAAATTGCCTAAATTAATAGAAGAGAAAACAAAATACTTAAATAGTTCATTTTAGAAAAAAGAAATAGAGCAAGTCATTAATGAACTCCCTAAGAAAAAAATCTTCAGGGCCAGATGGATTCACAAGTGGATTCTACCAAACATTTAAAGAATAATTAATTTCAATATTATGTAAGCTATTTGGGGAAATAGATAAAGAAGAAGTCTTGCCAAATTCTTTCTATGACATAGATATGGTAGTGATTCCTAAGCCAGAAAGAGCTAAAATAGAGAAAGAAAATCACAATATAAATAATGAATATTGATACAAAAATTTAAAATAAAATATTAGGAAAGGGATTACAGCAACTTATCAGAAAGATATGACCAGACAGGATTTATACCAGAAATGGGGGGCTGGTTCAATAACAGGAAAACTTTTACCATAATCAACCATATTAATAACAAAACCAACAGAAATCATATGATAATCTCAATAGATGCAGAAAAAAGCTTTTGACAAGATACAGCATCCATTCCTATTAAAAACACTAGAGATCATAGGGATTAAGGGAACTTTCCTTAAAATAATAAGCAGTATCTATCTAAAATCTACAGTAAGCATTATTTGTAATGGAGAGAAGCTGGACACATTCTCAATAAGATCAGGGGTGAAACAAGGATGCTCATAATCACCACTATTATTCATATCAACACTGTACTAGAAATGCTGGCTTTAGAAAGAAAAAGACATTAAAGGAATTAGAATAGGCAATGAAGAAATAAAACTATTAATATTTTCAGAGGATATGACGATATACTTAGAGAATCCTAGAAAATCATCCAAAAATCTACTGGAAACAATTCATAGCTTTAGCAAAGTTGCAGAATATAAAATAAACCCATACAAATCATCAGCATTTCTATATATTATTGACAAAGCAAGAGATAGAGAAATTTCATTTAAAATTACTATAGACAAAATAATATACTTGGGGGTTTAGCAGCCAAGCCAAATCCAAGAACTTTATGAATACAATTACAACACATTTCTCACACTAATAAAGTCAGACTTAAACAAGTGGAAAAATATAAATTGTTCATCACTGAGCTGAGCTAATGTAATAAAAGTGACAATTCTGCCTAAGTTGATCTATGTGTTCAGTACTATACCAAACTGCCAAAACATTATTTTATAGATATAGAAAAAATAATAACAAAATTCATCTGAAAGAACAACAGTCAAGAATATCAAGGGAATTAATGAAAAAAAATTACAAAGGATAGTGGCATAGCGATACCAAACATAAAAACTATATTATAAAGCAGCAGTAATCAAAACCATTTGGTACTAGCTAAGAAATATAGTGGTAGATCAGTGGAATAGATTAACTACACATGACACAATGATCAAGGTCTATAGCAATCTAGTATTTGATAAATCCCCAAACTCCAGCTTCTGGAGTAAGAGCTCACTATTTGACAAAAATTGCTGGGAAAACTGGAAAATATTGTCAGAAAATAGGCATAGACCTACATCTCACAACCATAACAAAATGAGGTCAAAATGGATACAGATTTAGGCATAAAGGATGATACCATAAACAAATTAGAAGAGCTGATAGGTAAATTATCCTATCAGATCTTTAGAGAAGGGAAGAATTTATGATTAAAAAAGAACTAGAGAACATTATAAAAGGCAAAATGGGCACCTTTGATTACATTAAATTAAAAAGGTTTTGCACAAACAAAACCAACAAAAACAAGATAAAAAGTGAAGTACAAAGCTGGAAAAAATATTTGGAGACAGTATTTATGATAAGGATATCTAAAATATATAAAGAATTGCATCAAATTTATAAGAATACAAGTCATTCCCCAAGTGATGAATGTCAAAGGACTTGAACAATTTTCAGATGATGAAATTAAATCCATTTATAGTTATATGGAAAAAAAATGCTCTAAATCACTATTGATTAGAGAAATGTAAATTAAAACAACTCTGAGGTACCACCTTACACCTCTCAGATTGTCTAACATGACAGAAAAAGATGATAAATGTTGTAGGATGTGTGGAAAAATTAGTACACTAATGCATTGTTGGTGGAGTTGTGAAATGATCAGCCATTCTGGAGAGTAATCTGGAACTATACCCAAAGGACTATAAAACTCTGCATAACCTTTGACAGAGCAATGCTATTACTGGGTCTTTATCCCAAGGAAATCATAAAGGAAGGAAAAGGATCCACGTGTATAAAAATGTTTGTAGCAGCTCTTTTTGTGGTAGCAAAGAATTTGAAAAGAAGTTGGGGAATAGCTGAACAAGCTGTGGTACATGAAAGTAGTGGAATTTTTTTGTCTTATAAAAAATGATGAACAAGCTGATTATAGAAAGACCTGGAAAGATTTACATGAACTGATGCTGAGCAAAATAAACAGAATCAGGAATACATTGTATATAATAATAGCAAGAATGTGCAATGATCTGATATAAAAGGTTTGGTTTTTCACAGCAATTCAACGATCTGAAGCAATCCCAGTAGACTTTGGACAAAAAATTCCATTTACATCCAGAAAAAGATCTACGGAGACTGAATGTAAACCAATACATGTTATGTTCACTTTTTTTTCTTTTTTTTTTTATCTTTCTCATGATTTTTCCCTTTTGCTCTGGTTTTACTCTCAACATGATTAATAAAGCAATGTGAATTAAAAATAAATAAACTTACTACAATAAAAAATATCCCCATCTAAAACCAAAATCAAGCATCATGTTCAATAGAGATACATTAGAAGCTTTCCCAATAAACATCGAAGGCAAAAATACCAATTATCTCCACTTTGAGAGAGTTCTGCAAATGCTAGCAATAGCAATAAAACAAGAGTATGAAATTAAAAATAAAGAGAGGAAGCAGGAAGGAAGAAGGGGGAAGGAGAAAGGAGGAAGGAGGAAACATGAAAGAGGAAGGAAAAAGAAGGTAGAAGGAGAAGACAGGAGAAGAGGGTAGTAGAAGAAGAGTAGAAGGAGAAGGAGAAGCAGGAAGGGGAAGGAGGAAGCAGAGGAGAAAAAGGAAGAGAAGAAAGAAAGGAGGAGGAAGAGAAAGAGGAGGAGGAGGAAGAAGAAGAGGAAAAGGAAGGAGGAAGAGGAAGGAAGGAAAGACAAAGGAGAGAAGAAAGGAAGAAGAGGACAAAGATAAAAATACAAATGTGTTAACAGTGAAATCAATTAATCTTTCTGAGCCTTAGAGTCCTTCTTCTCCTCACACCCCACAAAATTATATGATCTACTGAAGTAATCTGAGAATTTCTGGATTCTGCTATATAGCCCTATGATTAGATCTACAAAACTTCCAAATTTTACCATGAGCTTTCCAGCTTAGCATATTATACATAATGCTTTTTCACCCATTGATTTAGTCATTCATTCATAATAGGTAGAGCGGTCTCTGCTAATTACTGTTTTAGCTTAAAGCTTAAAAGCTTAAGCTTCATGTCTTTCAGGGAGACAAATTATTCACATACCCAATATCATATCAAGTGTAACTTGAGTAGAATTCTTCAAGGATTAGTCAAACCCTCAGGAGTATTCCCCCCCCTCCACCCCCCAGGTATAGAGCCTCTAAGTTCTTGGTATTGGATGTTGTCAACTTTCTTTTTTACTATGTACTATGTTCTCTGCTACCAATTCCCCCATAATTCCTGGTTATTAATAACATTTTCATCTTTTATCTATAATCAGATAAATTATATTTGTACCATAATCATTACAATAGTTCTCAGCAACAGCTTGTTTTAGAACTTTCAATCAGACTCAACCATCAGCAATCATATCTTAGAATAACTGTCTCTAAGGACTCTAAGCAGAATTAAGTCAGCAACAATCCTTAAAGAAATATTATATACAGAAAGAATCTCTGCTTCCAGGAGCTAAACTTTTTAGAAACATAGAACAGCTAGCCAAGTATTATGCAAATGCAAAAAAAAAAATCTGTTTCTTGTCCTTGTTTTTCACACCTCAAAGAAATCAGGATTCCATACTTAACTTCTATCTGATGATTAAGAATTACAAGAGCTTGTAGCAATTTCTTATTACTAAAATTCACCTCTTAAAATCATACAAATTGTGAAGAATTATTTGGGTTGGAGACCCTCAAGTTTTCTCAATCCTGAGATTGGTTTTTGGTATTCTGAAAATAAATGGGAAAGGGGAGGACAAAAACCAAAAATCCTTAGGTAGAGAATCTTGGAGGTATTCTTGTCTACTATCCCTTATTCCAAATTCCTACCTTTATTATTCCATATTCCTACTTTCATATTATTATATGAACAAGTATCCAGAAATATGTTTCTATACACAACAAAATAATTGAAGAAGAAAGAGATAAGGGAAAGGAATAAGCATTTAAATAGTAACTACCGCATACTGGACACTGCTAATTACTTTTACAAGTATTATCTCAGTTAAATTGTCATAGCAACCTGGAAGGTAGGTACCCATTATTATCCTGATTTTTACAGTTGAGTAAACTGAGATAGACAGTAATTAAATAACTTTCCCAGAGTCATACAATTAGTAAGTGTCCAAGGTCATATTTGAATTCAGTTGTTCCTGACTCCAGGTCAACCACCTCCATTTCCATCTGCCTCTAATTAGGTTCAGTAATTAATTGTTCTGCATTATGTTCATTTTATCTGTAAAATGAGAAACTGAACTAAGTCAACATACCTAGATTATTTAGTAGCTAGATAAAATGTCTAAATATCTATTTTGGACTTGCTATCCTCTCCAGTCCAACTCAAAAGTGAAGCCCAGAGGACAGTGACCTGGAAGAATAATGGAGTCACTTTTTAATAGCAGCAAAGAACTTGCTACTATGCCATTCAAATGCCAAACATACACTTGACTAAAAAAGTATTTTACGATAAACTCACATATGACAAGTGCTCACATGGTGGTCAGAAAAGAGATACAAGAGAACTTGTATTGATTGCATGACATGGGAGACTCAGGCAAAGGATTGCCCAGAATGGCATGTAGACATCAAAGAAGGTACTGTTAATATAAGCAAAGAAGAACTGAAGTAGCTCAAAAGAAACATGTAGTGTTCAAATTTAGAGAATCTAAATCTAAATCTAAATAGAGAAATCCTAAATGTTAACATGGACCATTTATGGCCAACCTGAGATACAGCATTCTGGGTTCATATTGGTCTGATTAGACACAGTCTACTGAACCTTTACTCTAAAATAGATATTTCATTTTAGTCCTCTTCAAAAATGAAGGACAACCACCAACCAGCTGGGGAATTGTTGAACTATTATGGTATATGAGTGTAATGCCATAAAAGAAATCTGGAAGGCTTTGTATGAACTGATACCAAATAAAGTAAGCAGGACCAGAATGATTTATACAATCACAAGATTGTAAAGATAGTTTTGAAAGACTTAAGGATTCTATTCAATACAAATACCAATCACAACTCCACAAAATTGATGATGAACCATGCTACCCACCTCCCAACAGAGAAAAAATAGACTCAAGACACAGAATGACAGTTGAATATTTTTAAACATAACACATTTGGTAATTAGTTTTGTTTAACCATGCATATTTGTTATGTTTTCTTTCTTTTTTTAATGGGGGAAGGTTAGATAGAAAATGAAATTTTATTAAGATATGAAAAGAAGGAAACAAGATATATAGAGAGAAGGAGAGGGGGAATTGATTTTTAAGTTTTTAGTTATTTCATAAGTAAAGGTCTTTTGTAGGAAAAGTTTTTTGAATTAGTAACAATTTATCTGGAGACTGACCATTACAGAAACACTTGACTGGATGATTTTTAAATTTTTTTTTCAGTCTGATATTTTGTGAGAACACTGATGTAGTTTACAAGTGGGGAAGCTGTGTTAGAAACTAAGGAATTATTTTCTCAGGGTACAATTACCACAGCTGAACCATTTTAGAAAGGAATTTCTGGTGCTGAGCCCAGGTCTCAATGTAAATGCTGCTCTCTCATTACTGTTTTTGTATTATTTAGTTAAATCCCCAAGAGTAACTTGTATTCTACTGACAGCATGAGAAATGATGAGATTTCCCATCTCTTAGTGTATCATATTATTTATGCTGGAAATGCTAACTGAAAGGAATCATCCATAGTAGCTGCTAACTTCTGTCCTATAGAGCCAATGGAATCTTGACTTAACAATGATTTATTCTTGTCCTGTCTGCATGAAGTTACAAAGTATCTTTATCTGGCTTTCTAACCCAAGCACAATGGACCGCTTTCATAGCATTGAGGTACTTCAAGTATTTTTTTTATTAAAGCTTTTTATTTGTATAACATATGCATGGGTAGTTCCCTAGCATTGATCTTTACAAAGCTTTCCATTACAAATTTTACCCCCAGTTCCCTCCCCTCCCCTAGATGGCAGGAAGTCCACTACATGTTAATAATGTTAAAATACTTGACAAGTTATGCAAGGAAAATCCTATCTACAAGAAAAAAAAGAAAATCAGAGAAAGGCAACACAATGCAAGCAAATGTCAATAGAGATCATGAAAATGTTACGTTGACTTCACGTATTTCTGAGAGTAGATACTATAAAATAAAGTATGTCAGCAGAAATATATTCAATTCTTCATTTCCTGAACCTCTCTTCTCTCTTGCAGATAGGAAAGGGGTATGTATCTGATTTATAAATTTGTAGATAGAGTCAAGCCAGCTTTCTTTTCTTTGTTATTAAGTTGTCTTCACTGAGGCTGATGCAGAGAATCAACCTGAAGTTATCTTCATTTCAAGACTACTAAATGGAAAAAAAATCCAAATTCATTTGGAAGCCCTCAAATGAAAACCTTTCATCATCTCTTATTTGGGGTTTTTCTCTTAAATATTTCTCCTCCCGGGAGCCATGGTGGTGGAGATCAGACAGGAGTCTCTGTAACCTCCTCTAACCTCCCCTCAAACCAACAACATATGAAGCCTCTAGACTGATTCTGAAGCAAAAAAAATCCACAATATCTGGAGAACAACATGATTCTAGAAGAAGATACTCTGGAAGAACCTCAAAACAGGTCTGTTTTAATTGGGCAGGGGGGTGGTCTACTGAACCCAGACTGCAGCGCAGGGAGACTGGGGCAGGGAGCTGGAGCAGGGAGCTGGAACAGGTGTCGGAACAGGAGTGGGAGCATTGTGCTTTTCACACACCTGGGAGTCTTCTGCGGGCCTCTTGGAACAATCGGTCCTGATTGTGGTCAGGTGGTTTGGAGGGTCTGCCTTTTGAGGGGGATAGATTGTGAACCACTGAACCCCTGATGAGCATCGGACCTAGCTGCCATTACACAGCACCTTAAAGCAATCAATCAAACAACAGGACTGATCAGCACCAGAAACAATTCAATCAGCAGAGCTGCCCAGTACCTGAAATAATTCAATCAGTAGAACCGCCCCAGGGTGAACTAAAGCAGAACTGCCCAGCACCTGACATAACTCAATCAGCAGAACTGCCCAGTTCCTGAATTAACTCAATCAGCAGAACTGCCCCAGGGCAAATTAAAGCAGCTGTCCCACCTTTGCCCTAAACAGACCTCACACCTTTAAAAAAAAAATGAATAAAAAACCAAAAAGAGCTCTCACCATAGACAACTTTTATGGAGAGAGGGAAGAACAGACCTCAAATCCTGAGGCCCCTAAAGGTAAAGCAACTCCAGAAAAAGCCCCAAAGAGAGACATAAATTGGTCTCCATGTCACAAGGCTTTCTTTGAAGATTGCATAAAAAATCTTAAAAGAGAGTTAGAAGAAACATGGGGAAACGAAATGAGATGACTGCAAAATAAAATAGAAAAAATGGAAAAAGAATGCAATGAACAAA
>JAJPUD010000811.1:545385-564504 GCA_023553655.1 Myrmecobius fasciatus
TGGAAGAAATTAGGCATTGACCCACACCTAACACCATATACCAAGATAAGGTCAAAATGGATTCATGATCTAGGCATAAAGAATGATATTATAAACAAATTAGAACAATGTAGGATGGTTTACCTCTCAGACCTGTGGAGGGGGAAGGAATTTGTGACCAAAGAAGAACTAGAGGTCATCATTAATCACAAAATAGTTAAGTTTGGCTATATCAAGTTAAAAAGTTTTTGTACAAACAAAATGAATGCAGACAAGATTAGAAGGGTAGCAGTAAACTGAGAAAATATTTTTACATCCAATGGTTCTTATAAAGGCCTCATTTCTAAAATATATCAAGAATTGACTCAAATATATAAGAATTCAAGCCATTCTCCAATGGATAAATGGTCAAAAGCTATGAACAGACAATTTTCAGACGAAGAAATTGAAACTATTTCCGGTCACATGAAAAGGTGCTCCAAGTAACTATTGATCAGAGAAATGCAAATTAAGACAACTCTGAGATACCACTACACACCTGTCAGATTGGCTAAAATGACAGGAAATGATAATGATAACTGTTGGAGGGGATGTGGGAAAACTGGGACACTGATACATTGTTGGTGGAACTGTGAACGGATCCAATCATTCTGGAGAGCAATTTGGAGCTATGCTCAAAAAGTTATCAAACAGTGCATACCCTTTGACCCAGCAGTGTTTCTACTGGGCCTATATCCCAAAGAGATTTTAAAGGAAGGAAAGGGACCCACATGTGCAAAAATGTTTGTGGGGGCCCTTTTTGTAGTGGCAAGAAACTGTAAATTGAAAAGATGCCCATCAATTGGAGAATGGCTGAATAAATTATGGTATATGAATGTTATGGAATATTATTGTTCGGTAAGAAATGACTAACAGGAGGATTTCAGAGAGGATTGGAGAGACTTACATGAATTGATGCTGTGTGAAATCAGCAGAACCAGGAGAACATTATACACAGCAACAAGACTATACGATGATCAATTTTGATGGACATGGTTCTCTTCAACAATGATGTGATTCAAACCAGTTGTTCAGCGATGAAGATAGTCATATACATCCAGAGAGAGGCCTGTGGGAACTGAGAGTGAACCACCACCCAGCATTTTAACGCTTTCTGTGAATATTTCCATGCATTTTGTTTTCCTTCTCAGGTTGTTTTTTCCTTCTTCTCTTTCTAGATCTCATGTTTCTTGTGCAGTAAGATAACTGTATAGATATGTATACATGTATTGTATTTGTCATATAATTTATCCTATTTAGCATATATTAGATTACCTGTCATCTAGGGGTGGGGGGTGGGGGGAAGGAGGGGAAAAGCTTGGGAAAAAAAGTTTTTGCAAAGGTCAATGTTGAAAGGTCACTCATATGTTTTATAAATAAAAAGCTTTATATAAAAAAAAAATATTTCTCCTCCCCTTGTTCTAAGTATAAACTACCTGAGCAAGAATCCTGCCTTCCTCCACATCCAAGCCCACAAACAAAACTATATTGTCACTCTCCTGACTGAAAGAAGCCAGTACCACTGCATGGTATAAGGAAGCTTTGCAAATACACTGTTCTATAAAAGTGTTATTCCATATTTTCCAAAATGATCAGTTAAATTGGAAGAGTTCAGAAGCCCAGGTTTGAGGGAGGGGTCCATTTAAAAGTCTTAAGAGAACTCACTCAGGAAGAAGAAACAAATCAGACAAACAGAACTATTTAAATTTGGGATCCTCTCAAGCAGCTGTGTAAAACTCAAATGGAAATGAGGGTCTACTAAACTGTACATAAAGATCCCTATGGGTCACATATTGACTTAAAAATCACATTAATATCATCTATGGTTTTATTGCATTTTTATTTATTTTGTTAAATATTAAATATTTGTTAATTTTAATCTGATTCTCTTAAATGTTGGGGGCTGGCTTGGAACCTGTTCTGGAACAATGCTTGTCATATTTTGTTTATTATTTTTTTAATGCAGCACAGTTTAGGCTCCACAGTCAATCTCCTCACCATGTGGATAGTAGAGAAGACTAGCTACAGAATGTCTGTGCATGCTTCAAACTGGGGAACAGGACTTCCTAATAAGGGCCTGAAGCAAGATCCCAAGCCTCCCAAATATGGACACTGCATCAGTCAGACAACCTGAGTATGTTCACCAGTCCTCCTTCCTCAGTATTCAACCCCAAAATAGAGATCAAAAAAAGAGATGTTTAACCTAGGGCCCAAAGTATTACACTCCATCTAGCATTATTTGAGAAACAGTAAAGAGCTAACTTTTTTTTAATTAAAGTTTTTTATTTGCAAAACATATGTAATTTTTCAACATTGACCCTTGCAAAACTTTCTGTTCCAAATTTTTGCCTCCTTACTCCCATCCCCTTCCCTAGATGGCAGGTAGTCCAATACATGTTAAATATGTTAAAATATATGATAAATCCAATATATGTATGCATATTTATACAGTTATCTTGCTGCACAAGAAAAATTGGATCTAGAAAGAAAAAAAAAACCTGAGAAGGAAAACAAAATGCAAGCAAACATCAACAGAAAGTGTGAAAATGCTATGTTGTGATCCCACAGGCCTCTCCCTGGGTTCACTGAACAATCGGAACTGGTTTGAATCATCTCATTGTTGAAGACAGCCACGTCCTTCAGAATTGATAATCGTATAAACTTGTTGCCGTGTATAATAATCTCCTGGTTCTGCTTATTTCACTTAGCATCAGTTCATTCAAGTCTCTCCAGACCTTTCTGAAATCATCCTGCTAGTTGTTTCTCATAGAATAATAATATTCCATGACATTCATATACCATAATTTATTCAGCCATTCTCCAATTGATGGGCATCCATTCAGTTTCCAGTTTCTAGCCACTACAAAAAGGGGCTGCCTTTCTCTCCTTTAAGATCTCTTTGGGATATAAGCCCAAAAGAAACACTGCTGGGTCAAAGGGTATGCACAGTTTGATAACTTTTTGAGCATAGTTCCAAATTGCTCTCCAAAATGGTTGAATCTGTTCACAGTTCCACCAACAATGTATCAGTGTCCCAGTTTTCCCACATCCCCTCCAATATTCATCATTATCTTTTCCTGTCATCTTAGCCAATCTGACAGGTGTGTAGTGGTATCTCAGCGTTGTCTTAATTTGCACTTCTCTGATCAATAGTGATTTGGACCTTTTCATATGACTACAAATAGTTTCGATTTCTTCATCTGAAAATTGTCTGTTCATATCCTTTGACCATTTATCAATTAGAGAATGGCTTAAATTCTTATGAATTTGAGTCAATTCTCTACATATTTTAATAGCTAACATTTTTGCTGTGCTGAGATCTGCAAAGCACTTTATACATATTATCTGGTTTGATTCTGGACTGGTGGATGAATCCTTTATGCAATGCTATTAGATAGGTGCTATTAGGAACATAATTTTACAGCCACCAAATAGATTTTCCTAAAATACAATTCCAACCATGTCACTAAACTCCAACAGCTTCCTATTGCCTCCTTCCTAGCCCTTTTCTTCCTTTTCAGGTGTCTGAAATAATTTACTCCCTAACACTTACTCT
The DNA here is from genome assembly GCA_023553655.1 of Myrmecobius fasciatus. Lineage (NCBI taxonomy): Eukaryota > Metazoa > Chordata > Mammalia > Dasyuromorphia > Myrmecobiidae > Myrmecobius > Myrmecobius fasciatus. Next base: position 548,960 of record JAJPUD010000811.1, read on the forward strand.
TTGAGCCAGTGACTTTGACCTCCTGGCTGTTTCACAAAGAAGACACTCCATCTCTTCACTCTAGGTATTTTCTCTGGCTTTCTCTCATGGGCAAGCTGCTCTTCTTCCTCAACTCTACCTACTGGCTTCCCTGGATTCCTTTAATTTTTTTTCCCTGAGGCAATTGGGGTCAAGTGATTTGCCCAGGGTCACACAGCTAAGAAATATTAAGTGTCTGAAGCTGGGTTCTAACTCAGATTCTCCTGACTTCAGGGCCAGTGCTCTATCTACTGTGCCATCTAGCTGCCCCTTTTTTTAAGTTTCAACTAAAATTCTACTATCTATAGGAAGCCTTCTTCAAACCCTCTTAATTCTAATGCCTCTTCTCTGTTAATTATTTTTTATTTATCTTACATATAGCTTGCTTTGTATCTGTGTCCATGTTGTCTCCATGATTTAATTGTAAACTTCTTGAATGTTAGGAGTATCTGTTGCTCTTTTTGCAATCTCAGTGCTTAGCACAGTACCTGAGGTGTAATAGATATTTAATGTTTATTGACTGATTGAAAATTCTAGATCAAGTATCTATTTATAGCACACTCAAGACAGCTATCTTCACATATTAAATAGAAACCATACCTATATCCTATACTCTCATGTGATCTGGAAACCAAGGATTTCTACCAATTCTCTTAATAAGAATGTTCCCAGATTTTCCATCAGAACTAGTTTTGCAAACTCAGGAAACTCAAAAATTGATAGTAATGTATCTTGGTAAATTATAGCTCAATAAATCACTCACATACATAGTTTTCTTCTTGAAAATAGGAGCTGCTCCACCAAGGCCCTAATTCAAGAGGGTGTTGACATTTTTTTCCTCTAATGGTCAGATAGCCACAGTAGTAGGGAACTTGAAGGGTGAAATCAGCTCCCTAGCTTGAGTAATCTTGCAAATCAGTGGACATTGGATGCCTCCCTTGATGCTGATATTGGCTTTATGTCAAAAAATCTTAACAAATACAAAATAGCATAGAGGCTTTCCCTATTCATGCTACCCAGGTGAGGGAGCAAGTCACTGCAATCCAATGGTATGATGTCTTTAGGATCTTATTTGATCTCTTCTTTCTACATCTGGAATGCTTTCTATTCTTTTATTGCCCTATCTTGGGGTCTGCTTAGGTCTAGTTCTGGCCCATAAATGTTCCACTACTTTGATGAACAAAATAAGGCTGTCATTGATTGTTCCCTCTTGGTCTGTGAGGAATACCTCTGGAGTTCTCTTGAAAAGGAGAAGGGAAAGTGAAAATGGAATGGTAAATGACTTTATAATTGCCTTGATTTGCTCAAACTTCCTTACTATTCAGAAGAGACCAGACTGACCTGGGAATCAGAACCAGCTCAGCAAGAGATAAAACTGAGTATTCCTTAAGCTTTGTGTATCAGAAGTTCTTTGCAGTATTTACATATCAGAAGTTCTTGTGTTACTGATATACTGAACTCTGAACTTCCCCAGCTATGTCAAACTTAGAGTTTGGAAAAACAACCCAGCCCAGAAATGACCTGATAAGACCATTATGTGATTACACTCTCACCCAGTGATTTTTGTCTTTATAACTTCTGCAGTCTATGCCCATTCTGGGCCTACTTAGGAGAAATAAAGTCAGTGATATGACCTATTTGTCTTTCTTAGATCAAACTCTAGGGGAAAATGTTGACATCGACTTCAAAGTCAGTTCTCTGTGAAGTATGTCATAATGCCTTTCTTCAAAGAACAACTTTAAAATAAAATATAGTTCCCCAATTGATAAATTATTAAAGGGTATGAATAGTTTTCAGAGGAAGAAATTCAAGTTATCAACAGCCATATGAAAAAGTTCCAAATCACAATGTAAATTTAAATAACTCTGAGGTATTGTCTCATATTCATAAGATTAGGAAAGCTGACAAAAAGGGGAAATGAAAAATGCTGGAGGAACTGTGGAAAAACAGATGTATTAATTCAATGTTGACAGTGGAGCTGTGAACTGATCCAGTCATTTTTGAAAGCAATCTGGAAATAGGCTCAAAAAGATACTTGTATATATTCTTTGACCTAGTAATACTGTTACTAGTTACACACCCAAAAGAAATAGTAAAAAGACTTATATGTATTAAATTTTTTTTAACCTCCCTTCATGGAGGCAAAGAATTAGAAACAGAAAGAGAGTCCATCAATTGGAGAATGATTTGACAAGTTATGATCTTTGCATGTGACAGAATGCTATTGTGCTCTAACCTATGGTGAAGAGGGTGATTTTAGGAAAACCTAGAAAAAAATATGTAAACATTTGCAAAATGAAGTGAATAGAGTCAGAAGAATATTTTATACAATAACAATACTGTAAAGATAAACAACTTCAAAAAACTTTGAACAACAATAAAAAATGAAAAAAACTTACTATTCACTTCTAGATAGAGCGGTGAGAGACTCAGCGTACAGATTGAAGCATATTGCAGGGGGGGGGGGAATTGAGTGCTGGCGAACATGAGAATTTTTTTTGCTTGACTATATTTATAATGGATTTATTTTTTACTTTCTTTTTTTTATTTTTTATAAAATTTTATTTATGTGTGGGTAATTCTTCAACAATAACACTTACATAGCTTTCCGTTAGAAATTTTTCCCCTCAACTTCCCCACCCCTCCCCTAGATGGCAGGATATCCACTACATGTTAATTATGTTAAAATATTGGCAAATCGAATATATGTATACATATTTCCAAACTTATCATTGTTGTGCAAGAAAAATCTTATCTACACACTTTCTTTTTTTTAATTAAAGCTTTTTATTTGTATAACATATGTATGGGTAGTTCCCCAGCATTGATCTTTACAAAGCTCTCCATTACAAATTTTACCCCCAGTCCCCTACCCTCCCCTAGATGGCAGGAAGTCCACTACATGTTAATAATGTTGAAATACTTGACAAGTTGTGCAAGAAAAATCCTATCTATAAGAAAAAAAAAAGAAAATCATAGAAAGGAAACACAATACAAGCAAACCTCAATAGAGAGCATGAAAATGTTATGTTGTGGTCCATATTTCATATCCCTCTCTCTGGGTGTATATGATTTTCTTCAGTGAACAATTGGAAGTGGTTTGAGACAATTCTTTGTTGCAGAGAGCCATGTCCATCAGAATTGATCATCATGTAATATTGTTGTTGCTATGTATAATGATCTCCTGGTTCTGCTCGTTTCACTCAGCATCAGTTTATGCAAGTCTCTCCAGGCCTCTCTGAAATCGTTCTGCTGGTTGTTTCTTACAGAACAATAATATTCCATAACATTCATATACCATAATTTATTCAGCCACTCTCCAATTGATGGGCATCCCTTCAGTTTCCAGTTTCTAGCCACTACAAAAAGGGCTGCCATATTTTTTACTTATTTAAAAGGTGAGAGGTGGAAGGGAGGGAATTTGGAATTGACATTAAATAAAAGTGAATTTAAATAATAAAAAAATTTAAAAAGAAAAAAGAAAATAAGAATTGGTTTTTGTTGTTTTGTTTTGTTTTTAACATACAAGACTTAGTAATGTCTTGATTATTTGGGAGAAATTTTTGTTCTAATGCATACATATATAGTGATCTAATAAATACAGCTTATCCCTTCCCCATCATAATTTTCCTTATCCCTGTTTCAATTTATCATAGATTGGATAAGAAATTAAATGAGAATTTGGGGGAGTTTTGCAAAAGCCACACATAAGCCTCAAAGGCCAACAGATACACCGAGCCTATGACCAAATACTTACCCCAATTTATTTTTTTTATTAAAGCTTTTTATTTTCAAAACATATGCATGGATAATTTTTCAACATTAACCCTTACACAACCTTATGTTCCAATTTTTCCTCTCTTTCCCCCATCCCCTCCCCTAGATAGCAAGTAATCCAGTATATGTTAAACTTGGTAAAAATATGTTAAATACAATATATGCATATATATTTATACAATTATCTTGCTCCACAAGAAAAATCAAATCAAAAAAGAAAGTAAATGAGTAAGAAAACAAAATACAAGCACACAACAACAAAAAGAGTGAAAATGCTATGTTGTGATCCATACTCAATTCTCACAGTCCTCTTTCTGGGTGCAGATGGCTCTGTTCATCCCAAGATCATCTGGCCTGAATCATCTTATTGTTGAAAAGAACCATGTCCATCAGAATTGATGATTGTATAATCTTGTTGGCACGTACAATGATCTCCTAGTTCTACTCATTTCACTTAGCATCAGTTCATGTAAATCTCTTCAGGCCTCTCTGAAATCATTCTGCAGATCGTTTCTTATAGAACAATAATATTCCATAACATTCATCTACCATAACTTAATGAGTAATTCTCCAATCGATGGTCATCCAATCAGTTTACAATTTCTCGCTGCTACAAAAAGGGCTACCACAAACATTTGTGCAGATGTTGGTCCTTTCCTTCCCTTAAGATCTCTTTGGGATATAAGCCCAGTAGAAACACTGCTGGATCAAAGGATATGCACATTTTGATAGCCCTTTGGACATAGTTCCAAATTGCTCTCCAGAATGATTGGATCAGTTCACTTCACCAACAATGTATTGGTGTCCCAGTTTTCCCACATCCCTTCCAACATTTGTCATTCTCTTTTCCTGTCATCTTAGTCAGTCTGAGAGATGTGTAGTGGTTCATCATAGTTGTCTTAAGTTGCATTTCTCTGATCAATGGTGATTTAGAGCACCTTTTCATATGATTAGAAATCTTAATCCAATTTTTACAATAAAATACTGTAAACACCCTATTAAAAAAAATCAGACTTCTTCTCTGATCAGAGAGGAGGGACAAAAATTTTATATGGATTTTCTGTATCATGCAGAAGGGGAGAGGACTGTGCCCCTGGCCCCTACGAGATAGAAGGGATAATTGTAGAGAATTGTAGTTTACTCCAAATTCTTAATCGACTCACCCAAGCATGTAAACATCAGAAACAGATTTGTCAGGGCAGAAGTCCTGATGTATCTATTCAGAAGGCTATCTATGTATCTATATGGAAAACTAGAATCACCTCTAGGTGACCATGATGATGGAAAAGAGGGTTTTACAAGGGCCTAAAAGCATCTTTGATTAAGAAGACTAAGTTCTACCCTTAATAAAGAATTTTGTTAACCTTTATCCTTCCAACTTCCAGGTTCTTTTTTGTGTCCCAGAGGCCTCTCTCCATCTGCTTCTGGCCCAGGATATCCACTTTTACAAAAAAGTCACAACATTTCTAATTTTTGGGTATAAATTTGTTCTGCTCCACATATCTTGTAGTATGAGACTAAAGAATGTCTCATTAATATACCAATAAGAACCTGAAATGTAAAACAATTAACTAATTTACTGTGGCCACATTCAACATTTAGCAGGAAGATTGCCAACAGTGGCATTAGAAACACATCTTTTCCCTCATCTGCTGTCATGAATATGGCTTAGTTTGGTGGAAATGGAAGAGATAGAGGATAGGAATAAATATTTATATAGTACCTATAATTTGTCAGATACTATACTCAGTTGTTTTGAACAAATAATACCTCATTTGATCACTACAACAAACTTATGAAGAAGGCCCTGTTATTATTATCATTTTTCATTTGAGGAAATCGAGGTAAATAGATATTAAACAACTTGCCCAGAATCACACAATATGTATTTGAGGCTGAATTTGAATAGCTCTCCCCATCATTTAAAAAAAAAAAGTCCTCCCTTGATTCAATTAATGAATCACTCAACCCACAAGCATCTATTAAGTACCTACTATGTGCCAAATATTGGGAATACAAATACAAATAATGAAATAACTTCTATCCATAAGATCTTTACATTTTGAGGGATAAATATGTACAGAATAAAAGTAAAGGAAATAAATTCAAATGGATACAAAATAGTTCAACTTAAAGTAGTCAGGGAGGAAGGTCATTGTCATCCTCTCAAGTTATTGTCTCTCCTTTCACTGCCAAACATCTAGAAAAACAACTGTCTAGATAGAAAAATTTTACTGTCTTTACTCTCATTCCTCAATTCTTTGCAATCTGGCTTCTAATCTCATCATTCAATTGAAACTGCTTTCTCCAAAGTTACTACAGATTTCTTTACGAAATCCAATTGCCATTTCTTGGTTCTCATCTTTCTTGACTTCTGCAGTGTTTGGCCTTGTTGACCATCTTCTTAGCCTTATATTCACACTCTCTGGATTTTTGTGACACTGTCCTCTTTTGATTCTTCTTGTCTAATCTCTTTTGTTGGATCACCCTAACTTTGGCTGCATCCCAAGTTTTATCATGGAACCATTTCTCTGATCTCTACAATTTCTTTTGGTGATCTCAATGGCTCCATGGGATTTCATGATCTTTATGTATTTAACTCCTAAACTTATATATCCAACCTAGTCTCTCCCCTGACTTCCAGATTTATATACCAATTGCTTATTGAACCTGGTTTTCTTATGAGCATCTAAAACTCAATATGTCTAAAATAGAATTCATGAATGAGGAAAAGACCCTCAAAAAATAGAAAATTTCTATTTCTGTTTAGGGTATCACTTTTCTAGTCTCCAAGCTATGAGAGAGAGCTAGGATTGGTCACAAGCACTTAATCATGTTACTATAATAATTACCTTACTCTGCCACTACTTATTTATGTGACATTGTAAAAGTTATTTAAGCATGTAAGGTCTTTTCTTCCTCATGTGTAAAATGAGGACTAGACTAAATTTTTTTAAACTTCCCCTTTTTTTCCAAGTGAAAAGTTTTATATTTCATCTTTTCTCAATTATATATAAAATTATTTTTAACATTCATTTTTAAAAAAATTTGAGTTCAAATTCTCTCCCTTTTCCCTGTCCCTTGAGAAGACATGCAATTTGATATAGATTATACATGTGCATTCATGCCAAAACATATTTCCATATTACTCATGTTGTGAAAGAAAACATGGATAAAAAAAGAAAGAAAGTAAAAAACATTATGCTTCTATCTGAATTCAGACTGCATCAATTATTTCTCTGGAAGTAGATGGCATTATTCATTCAAAGTCTTTTGAAATCCTGTTGGATCATTGTATTGCTTAGATTACCTAAGCCATTCACAGGGTCATCATATGATATTGCTATTATTGTATATAAGGTTCTTCTGATTCTGTTCACTTCACTTTGCATCATTTCATATAAGCCTTGCCAGGTTTTTTCTGAAACCATACTGCTCATCATTTCTTATAGCAACTTATTCAATATCACAATATTACAACTTATCAATATCACAACTTATTCAATCTTTCTCCAGTTGATAGGTATTCTCTAAATTTCCATTTTTTGGTCACCACAAAAAGAGCTATTGTAAATATTTTTGTACATATAAGTCTTTTTCCTTTTGAATTGGTCTCTGAGAAAGAGACTTAGTAATGGTATTGCTGAATCAAAGGGTATATAGTTTGATAGTCCTTTGGTCATAGTTCCGAATTGATCTCCAGAATGTTTGGATCAGTTCACAACTCTATCAAAACTGCATTAATATATCTATTTTCTCACATCATCTACAATATTTTTTATTTTCCCTTTCTCTCATGTTAGACAATTTGATACATATGAGGTGGTACCTCAAAATCATATTAACATGCATTTCTCTAATCAACAGTAACAGAGCATTTTTTTATAAGACTCTAGATAGCTTTGATTTCTTCTTCTGAAAACTGCCTATTCATATCCTTTGATCATTTATTGATTGGAGAATGACTTGTACTCAATTTACCTCAGTTCTACCTATATTTAAAAAACAAGTCTTTATCAGAGAAACTTGCTGAAAATCTCCTCCCTCCCAGTTTTCTGTTTTCCTTCTAATTTTGGCTGCATTGGTTTTGTTTGGACAAAAACATTTTAATTTAATATAATAAAAACATCCATTTTGCATGTCATGATGTTCTATCTCTTCTTTAGTCCCTTATCCATAGATTTGATAGATAAAATATTCCATGCTCCCTTAATTTGCTTATGACATCACCTTTTGCTTCTAAATCATGTACCTATTTTGACCTTTAAGATCCCTTTTAATGATTCCTTATTTTAGATTCCTTAACCAAAGTCACATAGATATTAAAAGACAAGAGTGGAACCACTTGGTCTTTTGACTTCTAATCCCTACAATGCCTCCCATGAGCATGACTCATGTGCCACTTTCTGACAAGTGTCAAGGGAGCTTTTCTCCTCCCCCCTGCCCCTCTCCTGCCCAGTTGTTGGTACTTCCTTCCTCTTTAAATAATTTTATATTACTTTGTTTACCTGCTTTATCACCCCAGTAGAGCATAACCTCCTGAAGGTCAGAGATGGTATCATTTTTTGTGTCTTGATTATGTCATTTTTTTTTAGAGGCAGTGTTATGTAATAGATAGCCTGGCCCTGACTTGTCAACAGAAAGATCTGTGCTCGAATTTTACTTCTGATACATACAGATTATGTGACCTGGAGCAAGGACCTTAACTTCTTAGTCCTCCCTCAGCCACTACTATAAAGCCATAAATTACAAAACAGTTGCTAATCTGTTTTGGGAGAAGGCTTTTTCTTCATTTGGAGCTCTCCGTAGCAGTGAAATAATAAATCTGGTTCTTACTTCATTAAAATCCCATCTTCCCCATTGTACCCCATGCCTCTCACACAGTAGGTACACTAAAAGAATAGAAAGTCTATTTTCATTGAGAAATATCACTCTCTTATAGTCTTTGGAGATACTTCCTTTAATACTTTATATACTTACTTTAATATTACTTTAATACTTACTTTAATCTGTCTTTCTGTACATTAGAATCAAAGATATAAAAACACTAAAGTACATACAATACTGAGTCCACACAATGCCTCTATTTAGGTTATTTTGGCACTAAAGCTATCTAAATCTCTTTAACAGCAGGTCCATAGACTCTATGATCCCTTAACTTCTGGGAGGTCTTCAGGATCTCTGAGGGCAAATTTAGGTATCAAGAAGATAGAATAGGCCACTAAAACTCAAGATGATCAAAATAGAACTTATGATCTTTCCTCTCAAGGACACACTTTTACCAAAGTTCCCTGTTTCTGTTAAGGGTACTGCCACGTACCTGAGCTATTTAAAGAGTATGAGAGAGAGCTGGGCTTGGCCACAGTCACTTAGTCATGTTACCATACCATCTCCTGACTCTATCATGAATTAATTATGTGACCTTAGACAAGCTACTTAACCATTTGACTTATTAGATCTTACTTCTGAATTTGGAGAACATACAGATATTCTGTAAATGGTTCTCTCTGCTAACCACATGGTGAAGAAGCAGACTATGACTGGCAATAGAACCCAAGCTGAGCTGCATTGAGAAATATTTAACAAAATAAATAAAAATACAATAAGATAGATAATATTAATATGTGGTTTTCTAAGTTAATAAGTGACCCCCAGGGATTCTTACATATAGTTTAGTGACACCCATTTCCATTTGAGTTTTGCACAACTGCTCAAGAGGACCCCAAATTTAGACAGTGTTGTTTGTCTGAATTTGTTTGACTAGAATAATATCTGGACTAGCATAATATCTGGTATTTGATAAGTGTGTATGTAATAAGTGCATGTGGCTTGAATACCAATTTAAGACTAACCCACTGCCACTATCACTCAAGAGTCTCTCCTCCTTTATGATTCATTCCATTCATGCCCAGATTCTTGTGGCAATGATCTATTATAGGTCTCCAGATGATTCTCTCTCTCCCTCTCTTCTATCCCCTCTCTCCCTCTCCTCTTCTCCCTCCCCCTTCTCCCTCCCCATTTTCCCTCTCTGTCTCTCTCTCTTCTTTCCTCTCCTTTTCCTTCTCTCCCTCTTCCCCTCTCTCCCTCTTTCTCTCTCTTAGAAGAGGTTATTGTCTAGCTCAGTCTCTCTCTGTCTGCTCCCCCCCCCAACTCCTGCCCTCATCAAAACACATCTAGCTCTCCTCAAAGGCTCTGGTTTTTAAATTCATTTTTCTTAATTGTAATTATCTACAACTTCACATCATAACCACCTTTACCAATCTATCAACAAGCATTTATTAATTGCCTTCTATGAACCCTTAACTGTGTCACTTTGGAGTCAGAACTCTGAAGATCCCCCTCTTAAATCATAAGTTCCTAATCTTCTATCTTTCCTTCTGCTTCACTCCTCCTAGGTCTCTTCCTTGTTTTCATGGCTTTCCCTCTATCTTTTTTTTAAAAAGGTCTATTATCCTTATTCTAGCTTAATTTTCCTCTTTTCACAGTCTTGATTGTAAAATTAGTTAATGCATTTATATACTGTTCTATACTTATGATTCCTTGTGCCCTTATGTTATCACCAGTCATGCTTTATCAAAATCCATTTCTGCATTATCCTGACTCCCCCATCCTCCTTCCATGCTCCTATTTATTAGACACTGCTGGAGAAAGTCATGCAACTTTACCAGTTGGATCAACCACAGGTTTGTTAACCAATCTTAACTGGGCTCTCACTGGTATAAGGTGATTCTTTTATTCTTCCCTGACTCTCTATTAAGATTTCTACTTTGGCTATTCTAAATCTTCATTCCTTAAATTCTTTCCCAAGGCCAGTTCCTATTCTTATGCTTTTAAATCCATCCAGTCTTTTTCCTTTGAGAACTTGGTCATTTGATTTTCCCCTAATCTTCAGTTCTTTTTGTTTTTTGGTTCTTTTCCAGCCACTCACAAACTTGTTCATCTCTCCCCTATTCTTAAAAACTACCTTCATTCAACCCTTCCAATTCCTAAATCTAGCTATCATGTCTTTGGGTAATCACTCACTACCTTCATTTTCTCTCTTATTTACTTCTCAAAAAAATGCATTTTTAAATGATCAGTCTAGGAGAAAAAAAAATAAGGAGAAAATAACATATCTATCCAAAAGGATTCTTAGTATTATAATAGCATATACCCTCAAGAGATTTCTAATACCTCCATCACTTTTCAAAGTTCTATAGAAAAGGTGGCTGAGGTTATGGATTACAAGAATTATTAATTTACCTAGATGACCTCACATCTGGGAAGCTGAGAGAATATAGTTAGACCACAGTGAAGTTATTGGGAATCAATTAAAGAATTCCCCCAGGGAAATGACTTAAAGCATAGGTACAGACCTCCCAATCCCCTGTTAGGGAGAGGCCTCCCATGTAGTAGATAAGGCCTGCCCTACATATTCCTCTATAGCTCTTTTATCTTGGACTTCCTGCATCTGGAATCACTGGATATGAGTGAAATAAGAAGTTCAATTAGAAACTGTGTTCACACACACACACACACACATCTATTTTGGTGCTACTGCTTGAGTACTCTGTGTTTTTGTTTTTGTTTTGGGGTTTTTTTTGGCAATACAATCACTTGCTTGTACTGAATGCTTAGACTTTTCAAGTGCTTTTGGGCCAGAATTGATCAAAGTTGGGGTGGAACGAGTACAACAATTTTATAATTAAGAAGAGGCTATAGTGAAGAACACAAGAACCACCTGTTCTCCAATTGTGGTAAGTACTTAGTATCTGGTGTGCAAGAAATATGAAACCTATGGGCTAAATCTCAACAGCATCATTAGGAAAGATGCTCCATTGAGCAAAGGGACATAGTCTAATGGACACAGATGGAAAGGAACCAGGAGAGTTTAGGCACTATGCTACTTATTTCTTATGGTAATAAAGGAAAAATTGATAAAAAATAATCTGACTTCACCAGAATGTGAGGACACAGAAGAAACAGGGAAGACAGTTGGTTGGGTAGAGAATCTATTTCAAATTCCACATGAATTTGCATTTCTTAGAGCAAAAACTGAATTATGGAGTGGACATCTAATATGCATTGAATAGCTGGTTAGACTACAAATATAGGGCACTATGGATCCTCCCTCCTTTGGTCACCATGGCTAGAAAGGTCTTGGGATGACCCCAGTTTAGTAGGTTGGAACACATCTTATTGTTGCATGGCTCCTTCTTCTCAGGAGGGGGAGTGTGACCAATGATTTTCACCAAGTTAAGCCACTCTTTGGCTTAACAGACAAAATGCCAAAACAATAAAAGCAATGATTAAGGAATGAGTTCCATTTTAGACCAAATTCCAACAATTGTCAGGAGAGAAGCTTCTCTATTGGCTTCTTTCCTTATATAATGATTCAAGTCATATAACCACGACCAGAGTGAATTTAAGTGTTTTGGAATATTAATGACCAGGAAAAAACTGGAAAATACACTCCACACTCTGACTTCTCTGATGGGATACAACTTCTTTTCACAAGCAATGGTCACTCTGAATACCAGAGCTATTGTTTGTTGAGTTTTCTTAAATGATGGTACCATGGATGAAGGAATGGAAGAAGGACTCAATAGATATTTTGGACTATTCAAAACAACATTTTTTTTCCTTTCCTGGACTGGCTACCATTGGATCTACAGGTTTGTATGTTGTGGTGCCCAAAAAAGAGCAACAATCTCTATGTGGGTGACAAGAACTGAAGAAGGGTGGTAGAAAAACAAAAAGGGTAATATGACCTAGAATCTCTCATACCTTTTGGAGATTGCTAAAATGGTCCATTGACTTAGGCTTTTAAAGGCTTGGTGTTAAACTTGTACATGCCCTAGTGTTAACTTGTGAAGATCCAAAAAAGTCATTTTGTGAGACATTCTAATGGCAATCTTGATATAGCTTGGATGAAATTTTGTGTCAGCAAAAGTGGTGACAACCAGAAAGCTATTGTATTGCCATTAAAAGACTCTGGGATTTATTATTTCATTTGTAAATGGGAGTCTGAGTCTCAGAGTAGGATGCCTATGGAAAGTTTTAAGACTATGTATTTAAGATTTCAAATGCATTTTAAGTGTGGTGGGTGGAAGATGAAATGATTGAGGCAAACAAAGGATTTATCTTCTGAGCACATCAGTTTATTAATCAATGTATGCCAATTGTCTAGCAAAGCAGAACCAGACCTATCCAATTTAAGCTTGGACCCTCAAATGCTAGGGGAGAAAGACTTTCATTAAAAATAATAAATCAAAATAAGGCCAATTAACTAAAAGGATGCAATATTAGATAACTGGACATTTAATTGGAAAAAAGATTGGGCAACTTTCCAATTTGGGAGGAGTAGAATAAATGGGTACAATTCCATAAATTCAGAAAAAGGAGGTGTTCCACTCCTCAAAGGGCTCATAAACAATCAAAGGAATATGGAAATTACAACCAATTGATCAGCATGGGGCCAGTATTCAGATAAAACAAACAGATTGTTTAAGATGTACAACTGTGAGAAAACTCCTTGAATCAATCTTTGGATCTGAGTTTTTGGTCAACATAATCTAGGTCCTTAGTTTAGGGTCTCTAATCAGCAGGTACAAGTGGACTAGTTTCTCAGCCACTCAGGGATTTCGAACTGGCCACCCTACTTTTAATTTCCCTCTTCTCTAATCCCTTCACCACATAACTCATCTGCAATAAAAACCTGACAATTGAAACTCTTCTCAAATATCTTTTCTGAAGCCCTAATACTCCTAGGATAAAAGTCAAATCACTCAACCTGGCATTTAAAGCCCTTACCTTTCAAATATTTATTTGACATTACTCCCTTCCACTCCTTATAGATAAACGCCCACAACATGTACCAAAAACAAAAGCAACAATAAAATGGCTACTAAGGTGGGGAAAGGATACAAAAACATGAATTTTCAATATAAACTTCAATTATTATAGAATGAGATGGATTCATTTTCCTTTAGAGAAAAATGAGGTGGAAAGGTTTGAAAGATCAAAGGGTCTTTTGGTTTATAGTTAAGGCAGTATATTTCTGGTAGAGTAAGTCATCATCTCTGCTCATTTCCATATAAGAGATTACAAGGTAAATTTCTACATTTATTCATTCTTCTGCAAATCTTTCATAATTTTGAAGAAAAATAAACATTTCAAAGAGTTCTTAATCTTTTTATTGATGTTGTTTAATGACTTCTTCAGCAGTCTTGGTAAAACCCATCAATCCCTTCACAGAATAATATTTTCAAAAGTATAGGAATAGGGGGCAGCTAGATGGCAGAGTGGATTGAGCACCAGCCCTGAAGTCAGGGAGACCCAAGTTCAAATCTGGTCTCAGACACTTAACATTCCTTAGCTGTGTGACTCTGGGCAAGTCACTTAACTCCAATTGCTTCAGCAAAAAAGAAAAAAAAAGTATAGGAATAGCAAGGAAACTAATTATATTACAGTTATTAGAGTATTTGTGTTTTCTTTTAAAGATGTTCATGAATGAATCTCAGGTTAAAAACTCCATAAAACTAGAGAGGTTGTTTTTTGGGTTTTTTTTTTTTTTAATTTAAGGAAAATGAGAATAGATCATAATTTTCCATGATGACTATTGGCCAAGTGAGCAGTGGGGTGGGTGACAAGAACAGTTTACTGATAATTAACATAACATTTAGTACTTCCTGAACTTTTTTATCCTCAACCCAGTTTTTTGTTTCATTCCCCTTTTGTCTTTGCCCCTTCCCCTCCCCCCCCCACCTTATTATCTTTCAGCTTGGGGATTATCTTCAGCCTTTTCCTACATTTTCTCTTTTTTATTCTATCACCTGTATTTTGACATAGAACTGAAATACACTTATTATTGCTACCATATCCATATCCATGCTAATCGCGGAGAACAATTTCTGAAAGATAAAAATTGAAGGTTACAGGGCAATGAAGAAATGTATGGTAGACCAAAATCAATCATTAACAATGACTTATGTGCAAGAAATTATATAATGTAGCATTGGAAAGAGATTTTAGCAATTCATGAATCAAAATCAAGGGAAAGATTAAAAATAGCCTAAGTGTTGCAATGATGCCCATGAATGTTAAAAGAACAAAAAAAAAAAAGGCCTCCAAGTAGATTCTTTTATTTCTTCTTCTTCTTCTTTTTTTTTTTTTTTTTGCTTTTTGCTGAGGCAATTGAGGTTAAGTGATTTGCCCAGGGTCACATAGCTAGGGGATTTTAAGTGACTGAGATCAGATTTGAATTCAGGTCCTCTTGACTTCAGGGCTGGTGTTCTATCCTCTGTGCCACCTAGCTGCCCCCAGATAGAAGAACTTCTACAAAGTTTATGGAAGGACATGGACAATAGCACAGGATGATAAGGTTTGGATGGATTATAATATGCAAAAAGGAAGAGAGCATCCCTGTCAAAGAATACCATACAAAAACAGAGAAAGAAAATTATAGACCAATCTCCTTAATGAATATTGATGCAAAAATCTTAAATAAAATATTAGCAAAGAGATTACAGAAAATCATTCCTAGAATAATACACCATGACCAAGTAGGATTTATACCAGGAATGCAGGGATGGTTCAATATTAGGAAAACTATTAACATAATTGACTATATTAATAACCAAACTAACAAAAACCATATGATAATCTCAATAGATGCAGAAAAAGCATTTGATAAAATCCAACATCCATTCCTATTAAAAACATTAGAGAGTATAGGAATTAATGGACTTTTCCTTAAAATAGTCGGTAGC
>JAJPUD010000812.1:0-35867 GCA_023553655.1 Myrmecobius fasciatus
TAAGGTTTGTAAAAACCTCAGCTAAAGCTCCTTGCCCTGGGGCAATTTGGGGAATTAATTTAAGGTGCTGGGCCAGTGGGGGCTAGGACTAAGTCCGAATTACTCCTTAAACAAGGCATGTCTGCCAGAACACCTGCCCCCAATTCGGGCAGAGTGTCCCCAGTGCCTCAGATAAACTCCAGGTGTTTGGAGTTTGGAGTTTGGAGTTTTTGCCACAATGAGCTGAGCTGAGTCCCACCCTCACTGCTGGCCTACACCACTCTTTATCCCTCTGTCCGAGATAGACAAACCTGATGTGAAGTTATTCAGAGGTATCAGCAAGCAGTATCCAAGTATTTCTAAATTCATTGACTTGAAGATCAGTTCAGAGGCTTATTTTATTGTTGGTTTGAGAGAAGATTGGAGGAGACGAAGAGTCACATTTTCACTCTGTCATCTTGGCTCCGCCCCCTCCCAAAGACGCAATTTCTAAAAATAAAAGGAGAAATTAATAAAATTGAAAATAAGAAAACTATTGAATTAATAAATAAAACTAACAGTTGGTTCTACGGAAAAACCAACAAAATAGATAAGCCTTTAGTTAATTTGATAAGAAAAAGGAAAGAGGTAAATCAAATTGTTAGTCTCAAGAATGAAAAGGGAGAACTTTCCTCCAATGAAGAGGAAATTAGAGCAATAATTAGGAGTTACTTTGCCCAACTTTATGCCAGTAAGTTTGATAATCTAAATGAAATGGAGGAATATCTACAAAAATATAGATTGCCCAGGTTAACAGAAGAGGATATGTTATTTAAATAGCCCCATTTTAGAAAAAGAAATAGAACAAGCTATTAATCATCTCCCTAAGAAAAAATCCCCAGAGCCAGATGGTTTTACATGTGAATTCTACCAAACATTCAAAAAACAATTAATTCCAATACTATACAAACTATTTGAGAAAATAGGGACAGAAGGTATACTGCCAAATTCCTTCTATGAGACCAGTATGGTGCTGATAGCTAAACCAGGTAGGGTGAAAAGAGAGAAAGAAAACTATAGACCAATTTCCCTAATGAATATTGATGCAAAAATTTTAAATAAGATATTAGCAATGAGATTACACAAAGTCATCCCCAGGATAGTACACTATGACAAAGTAGGATTTATACCAGGGATGCAGGGCTGGTTCAATATTAGGAAAACTATCAGCATTATTAATTTTATTAATAATCAAACTAAGAAAAAACATGTGATTATCTCAATAGATGCAGAAAAAGCATTTGATAAAATCCAACACCCTTTACTATTAAAAACACTAGAGAGTATAGGAATAAATGGGCTTTTCCTTAAAATGATCAGTAGCATCTATTTCAAACCATCAGCAAGCATCATATGTAATGGAGACAAACTAAAACCATTCCCAATAAGATCAGGAATGAAACAAGGGTGCCCACTGTCACCATTACTATTTACTATTGTATTAGAAATGTTAGCTTTAG
The DNA here is from genome assembly GCA_023553655.1 of Myrmecobius fasciatus. Lineage (NCBI taxonomy): Eukaryota > Metazoa > Chordata > Mammalia > Dasyuromorphia > Myrmecobiidae > Myrmecobius > Myrmecobius fasciatus. The sequence goes on from JAJPUD010000812.1 coordinate 1,479, forward strand.
CAATAAGAGAAGAAAAAGAGATAAAAGGAATCAGAGTAGGTAATGAAGAAACCAAATTATCACTCTTTGCAGATGCCATGATGGTATACTTAGAGAACCCTAGAAACTCAACTAAAAAACTCCTAGAAACAATTCACAACTTTAGCAAAGTGGCAGGATTCAAAATTAATCCACATAAATCATCAGCATTTTTATATATTACCAACAAAGTTCAGCAGCAAGAGATACAAAAAGAAATTTCATTTCAAATAACAGATGATAGGATAAAATATTTGGCAATCTATCTGCCAAGGAAAAGTCAGAAACTATATGAAAGAAACTACAAAACACTTTCCACACAAATAAAATCAGACCTAATCAATTGGACAATCATTAAGTGCTCATGGGTAGGCAGAGTGAACATAATAAAAATGACAATACTACCCAAACTAATCTACTTATTTAGTGCCATACCAATCAAACTCCCAAGAAATTATTTTACAGATCTAGAAAAAATAGTAGCAAAGTTCATTTGGAAGAACAAAAGGTCAAGGATTTCAAGGGGGTTAATGAAAAAAAAGGCAGATGAAGGTGGCCTTGCTGAACCAGATCGAAAACTATATTATAAAGCCTCAGTCATCAAAACCATTTGGTACTGGCTAAGGAATAGAGCAGTCGATCAATGGCACAGGATAGGTTATCAAGACAATCTAGGCAATAACCTTAACAATTTAGTTTTTGATAAACCCAAAGACCCCAGCTTTTGGAATAAGTACTCACTATTCGGCAAAAACTGCTGGGAAAATTGGAAACTAGTGTGGAAGAAATTAGGGCTTGACCCATACCTAACACCACATACCAAGATAAGATCTAAATGGGTTCATGATCTAGATATAAAGAGTGATTTTGTAAACAAGTTAGAGGAACGTAATATATTTTACCTCTCAGACCTGTGGAGATGGAATAAATTCATGTCCAAAGAATATCTGGAACTCCTAATTGAACACCAGATAGATAATTTTGATTATATTAAGTTAAAAAGTTTCTGTACAAATAAAACTAATGCAGACAAGATTAGGAGGGAAGCATCAAATTGGGAAATCATCTTTACATTTAATAGTTCTGATAAAGGCCTCATTTCTAAAATATATAGAGAATTGTCTCATATATATATAAGAATTCAAGCCACTCTTCAATGGATAAGTGGTCAATGGATATGAACAGACAATTTTCAGATGAAGAAATTAAAACCATCTGTAGTCATATGAAAAGTTGCTCCAAATCACTATTGATCAGAGAAATGCAAATTAAGACAACTCTGAGGTACCACTACACACCTGTCAGATTGGCTAAAATGACAGGAAAAGATAACAATAAATGTTGGAGGGGATGTGGGAAAACTGGGACACTGATACATTGTTGGTGGAACTGTGAACGGATCCAACCATTCTGGAAAGCAATTTGGAGCTATGCTCAAAAAGCTATCAAATGTGCATACCCTTTGACCCAGCAGTGTTTCTACTGGGCCTATATCCCAAAGAGATCTTAGAAGAGGGAAAGGGACCCACATGTGCAAGAATGTTTGTGGCAGCCCTTTTTGTAGTGGCTAGAAACTGGAAACTGAATGGATGCCCATCAATTGGAGAGTGGCTGATAAATTATGGTATATGAATGTTATGGAATATTATTGCTCTGTAAGAAACGACCAGCAGGCTGATTTCACAGAGCCCTGGAGAGACTTGCATGAACTGATGCTGAGTGAAACGAGCAGAACCAGGAGATCATCATATACAGCAACAACAGTATTACATGATGATCAATTCTGATGGACATGGCTCTCTGCAACAAAGAATTGTCTCAAACCGGTTCCAATTGTTCACTGAAGAAAGCCATATACACCCAGAGAGAGGGATATCAAATATGGACCACAACATAACATTTTCATGATCTCTATTGATATTTGCTTTCATTGTGTTGCTTTTCTCTGATTTTCTTTTTTTTTTCTTGTAGATAGGATTTTTCTTGCATAACTTGTCAAATATGTCAGCATATTACCATGTCGTGGACTTCCTGCCATTTAGGGGAGGGGAGGGGACTGGGGGTAAAATTTGTAATGGAAAGCTTTGTAAAGATCAATGCTGGGGAACTACCCATACATATGTTATACAAATAAAAAGCTTTAATAAAAGAGAAAAAGAAATTCTACAACATTTACCCTTACAAAGCTTTCTGTTACAAATTTTCCCCCCTACTCCCCATCCCTCCCCTAGATTGCAGGATATCCACTACATGTTAGTTATGTTAAAATACTTGACAAATTGAATATATGTATACATATTATTTCCACACATCATTTTTGTGCAAGAAAAATCATATCTACCAGAAAGAAAAATCAGAGAAAGGAAACACAATGCAAGCAAACATTAATTTGAGAGAATGAAAATGTTATGTTTTGGTCCACATTTCAGAACCCTCTCTTTGGGTGTATATGGCTTTCTTCACTGAACAATTGGAAGTGGTTTGAAACGTTTCATTGTTGAAGAGAGCCATGTCCATCAGAATTGATCATCATATAGTATTGTTGTTGCCACATATAATGATCTCCTGGTTCTGCTCATTTCACTCAATGAAGCCTCTCCAGGCCCCTCTGAAATCAATAGATAGAATTTTTCATCATAAGTCCTTTAGAGTAGTCATGGATGATTGTGCTACTAAGAATAGCAAAGCTATTTGTAGCTGGCAATCCCACTAATGCCTTGTTGGTGGAGTTGTGAAATGATCCAACCATTCTGGAGAACAATTTGGAACTATGCCCAAAGGGCTATAAAACTGTGCATACCTTTTGACCCAGCAGTGCTGCTGGGTATGTATCCTAAGGAAATCATAAAAGTAGGAAAAGGACCCACATGTGCAAAAATGTTTGTAGTAGTTCTTTTTGTGGTGGGAAAGAATTGGAAAATGAGTAGGTGACCATCGATTGGTGAGTGGATGAATAAGTTCTGATATATGAAAATTAAATATTATTATTCTATAAAGTTATAAACAAGCCAATTTTGGAAAGGCCTGGAATGATTTACATAAACTCATGCTGAACAAAACAAGTAGAATCAGGAATGCAGTATGTGCAGGAACAAAAAGATTGCGTGATGGTCAACTATGAAAGACTTGGTTCTTCTCAGTGGTTCATTGATCCAAGGCAATCAACACATGCTATGCTCACTTTTTTTCCCATTTTTCTTCGTTTTTTTTCCTCTCATTGTTTTTCTTTTTTGTTTTGATTTTTCTCATTTATAAATAAATGTGTATTTAAATAATCAATTAATGTACATATATAACCAGAAAAGAAGAAAACAACAAAATGAAATGAAATAAAAGTGGGAAGGACCCAAAGCAAGGGTCTCTTTGCAACAAGATAGCATGACTACAGTAATCTGGAGGCCCTGATTTTGTGTATTGAGGTATACTATTTATGCTTAGGAGACCTCCAGGAAAGGATTGTTTTGATTTTTGTACTTGTAATTCCAGTGACTAGCACAGTGTCAAAAATATAGTAGGCAATTGGTAAGTATGTGTCGGTTGTACATCTATGAATGTATTGCCAAATAGTAGGTAAGGTCCAGAGACAATTAACATCTTCAAAAGATTCCTTTATGTCTCTAGCTTAGTATTTACTGTATAACTGATAAAAAGCCATTCTAAACCTCACACCTTCCTATCTTTTTATTCATTTAATATGTTACAACTCAGCTCAAACTCTATAATTTAATCATATTAAATTATTTTGCTACTCTTCTCATAGGACTCTTCATCTGAGTGTCTTTGTAATGAATGTCCCTCATAGTTGGAAATCTTTTTCACCTTTCTATTGGAGTACCTGTTTCCTGTAAGATCAACTCAATCCCTATCTTCTGCAAGAGAGTGTTCCTGGTATTCTTAGCTATTAGTCTTTGGTATGTGTACATAATTTTTCTCTGATAAAATATAAGTTCTTTGAGTGCAGGAATGATTGCATTTTGTCTTTCCATTAGTGGCAAGCACAGAGCATGGTTCCTATAGGTACTTGTTAAATACTTGTTGGTTGAATGAATTTTGAGGTAGGTAGGTGTTACAATGGATAGAGCATCATTTATTGAGTCAGTAATACCTGTGTTCACATCCAGCCTTAGTTGTTTATTATCTAGGTAACCTGGGTTAAGGCATGTGGCTTTTATTTGTCTCAGTTTCTTCAAGGGTAAAATGGAAATAATAGCACCTACATCACAGGACCATTGTAAGGATCAAATCATATGGCATTTTAAGTAGGTTTAGTACAGTGCCTGGCACATAGCAGGCACTAAATAAATGTTTTTATCTCATGCCCTTTTTCTATTTAAATCATACCTAAAAGGATCTGGTTATATGAATACATAATTTTAAATGTGGACACATTTGTTCACTTACCATGACCTGTGGAGAATATTGTATCATTTGTGAACTTTTAAGATAAAATTATTATAAAAGTAACAGATTCCTCTTTTAGTTGATGAGAACAATTATAATAACTATTCAAAATCTTTTTCCTAAGAATGTATGGGCTGGATATCAAAGACCTCCCAAAGATTTATAAGATGCCTCATTAAATGAGAGCACCAATATGGGCAAATTTCAAATCAGCAGTAGGCAAGCAGAGAGAAAAAAATGAATTCCAGTAAGCTCAAGTTATTCTAGGACAGTGGGGGAAATGTTATGGGACTGAGAACTGAGATGATACTGAGTTGATGCATTTCTATTTACTTTTACAATTTTCTCATTGATGTATATAAAATTTAAAGTCCATGAGAAAAATTGTTATCTGGAAGCAAAAACAAGTTTAAGGTTTCATCTCCCATCCAGAAAATTGACAAAGGTAATACAAATAAGCATTCTCATTGTGGAGAGATTTTTGAAAGATATGTCTACCAACTGATTTATCCACTCTGGAAAATAATTTTGAACTACCCTACACAAATGACTAAAATATCTATAACATCTGATGTAGAGATCCTATTTCTAGGAATGTAACCATCAAAGGAAATTAAAAATTATTCTATAAAAGCTAAAAATATTTATTGTTTAGTCATTTCAGTCATGGCTGATACTTTGTGACACCATTTGGGATTTTCTTGGCAACTTCCTTCTCCAGTTCATTTTACGAATGAGGAACTGAGGTAAACAGAATGAAGCACTTGTCCAGGGTCATATAGCTAGTGACTGTCTGGGACCAGATTTGAATTCAGGATTCTAAGTCCAGTATTCTGTCCACTGCACCACCTAACTACCCTAAACACATTTATAGAAATTACTTTTGTTGTTGTTTTTAGTAGAAAATAACTGGAAATGGCTAAACAAATTGTGGTACATGAACATAATAGAATAGTCCTGTATCATAAAAAAGTATATGAAGAATATAGAGAAGCATAATAAGATGCATATGAACTAATTTAAAGCAAATTAGAAACAGAAAAACAGAATTAATGCCAAAGCAACAGTGTGAATAGAAAGAGAAAAACGAATTTGAATGTAATATTTAAAAATATTTCCCCCAAAAAAGAGAAATGAAAAAGTACATCCCTCTTTTATTTGTATAGATGAGAAGCTATGAGGAAAAGGGGGAAATGCATGCATAAGAATATTTATATGCCTATGTATATGTATATTACTTACCATGTGCCAGGCACTCTGCTAAACATTTTTACAAATACCATCTCATTTGATCCTCACAATAACCCTGAAAGATAGATGCTATTATTTCTCCCATTTTATACTTGAGGAAACTGAGGCAAAAAAAACATTAAGTAACTAGCCCAATATTACACAGTCAGTAAATATCTGAGACTGGATTTGAACTCATATTTTTCTGACTATAGGCACAGTACTCTATGAACCACCAGCTCTATAAAATACTACATTTAGTGTTGGACTTGATTGACATGTTTATTAGATTTATTTAATTACTTTTTTTCTTCCTAATCTTTTATATTCATTATAAATGGGTGGACATGGTTAGAACATATTGACAGATTAAAGAAATGTTGAATATAGAAGATAACAACAAAAAGTGAAAAAGATAAAAATGTGAGAAATAGAAAGAATATCATATTTGATGTCAATGCACCTTTTCCAAAATATAATATCTTCTATTTCCTACATCTTTTGACAAATGAGGTTACCTCTCCAGGTCTTCGTTTCCTTATCTGTAAAATGATGTCCTAGATGCCCTTGGAAGATCTTTTCCAGCTGCAAATTTATGATCACATGTTTTCATGCTTATTTCCCTTATCAAATATATATCTAGTTGTCTGTTGATAGAAGAGAAGAGTAAAAGGTTGTGGTTACTAATAACAATTCACTATGTAGTAGCAGCAGTGACACAAAAATAGGTCAAAAACATTGAATATGGTAGGTTTCTGAACTAAGGCAACTTTGAAGGTCAAGAAGGACAGTCACTTTATCCCTAAACTCATGATTTGGAAGTCGTTAAGGTTTAAAATGTTATAAGAAAGAAGCACCCTTGGACAATTTCAGAAAAAAGATACAAATCTCTAGAAAGCTAAGATCTTCATGGCATAGTGTGGAGTCTATCCAATTTCTTTAAAACCTAAAAGGGTGGACAATTTGCAACTGTCATTTTTTAATGTCTACCCCTTTTTTCTCTGTTAAGAAGAGCTCCTTTTAATGCTGTGACCTATGGTGAGAAGTGGCTATAGGCAAGCTGTTGTAGACTATTTAAATGAGTATTGTCTCTCTCAAAGTCATCACCTTGGAAAATAACATCATTGTTCACTTGGAGGTCATTACTTAAAATATCATTGGAATGCTCTTCAAGGACAATTCTTTAGAACCTTTTTCTTGTGAAGGAGATTTGAAAAGGCAAGAGTCATTTGGAGGCATAAAGTACTAAAGTAAAACAATAAAGCTTTGTAAATATTATTTCTGGAAAAAAAGATGAGTTGAAAAAGTGGTTTTTCAATGACTGATAAAATGGTTCTAAAGACAATTTCTTGAGAGGGATCCAGAATGTCTTGATCAATGCTTGGTTCTTTAGAGAAAATATAGAACCCTGAAAAGTGGGTGCTTTAAAGGACAGAACTTCCACTAATAAGTAAGCCCTGGCATAGTTATGAAGTAAAATTACTTTATAGACATACCACGTGTGTATAAGAGGATAGTTTCAAGCTGAGGGTATATGAATGCCCATTAACTATTGGCCTGTCAGGGAAATAACAATCCCTTTAAATACTCATTTCATAAATCATACTGTACTATATATTTTGCACTTGAAATAGAAATTGGTTTCATATATATATATATGTATATATATATGATTCTCATTATAGTCAATTGGAAATAATATACTCATATATAATTAAACCACAAAAATCTCAAATAGATGAATATTGCCATGTTTGATTTATATTGTTGTTCCTAGGAAGTATTTTCTTTCTTTTCCTTCTAATAAAACTCTAACAAGAAATAATAGTATTTATTTATTTAATATTTTCCCAATTACATTTAAAACCAGTTTTTACATTTGTTTTAAAATGAGTTCAGATTTTTTCCCTTATCCTCACTCTCACCCTCCACTGAGAAACTGCATCTGAAATTATACAAAACATTAGAAATACAATTACAAATAGGGGCATCACTATTACAACAAACTCTGCAAGTGAGTGCTACTTGTCCATGTGAAAGTTTCATTAGTTATTTAGATAATGAAGCAGACTCTAAAAAAATCAGTTTTCTGCAACATCCAATGGGATTGTAAAAAGCCATAAAAAATAGCTTAATTGGGGAAAGAATAGATATCAATATCATTGGAAGGGTTGAGTGACATTAAGCACAATTTTGCATGAATAGTTATTTAAATAATGGTTAAAAATAAATTAAGAAAAGTTAGAGAAATAAGAAAGTTAGGACTTCTGGAGGTGGAGCCAAAATGGCAGAGAGCAGACTCCACTCCCTGTAGAATCCTCTAACCTTCTCTCAAACCAACAGGAGATGTAGCCTCTAAACTGATTTTGAAGTCAAAGAATTCACAAATATTTGGAGTACAACACATTTCTAGAAGAACTATGGAAGAACTTCAGAACAGGTCTGTTTCAATCAGGTAGGGGGACAGTCTGCCTAACCCAGACAGCAGCACAGGAAGACCAGGGTGGGGAGCTGGAGTGGAGGTTTTGGCTTTCAAGCACCTGGGGGCCTTATGTGGGCTTCTTGGGTCAATCTGTCCTCATTGTAAGAAGTTGGTTTGGCAGATCTGCCTTCTAAGGGGGGTAGATTGTGAATCACTGAACCCCTGAAGAGCCCTGGACCTAGCTGCCATTACACAGCACCCTAACACAATTAATCAATTGGCAGAACTGCCTACCACTGGAAACCAATCAATCACTGAGCAGAACTGCCCAGCACTGGAAATCAATCAATAAATCAGCAGAACTGCCCAGCACCTGAAATTAATCAATCAGCAGACTGTCCCAGGGCAAATTAGAGCAGCTGTTCCTCCTTTGCCTTGAACACCCCCCAAGCCTTAAAATAAAATGAATAATAATAAAAGAACTCTCACCATAGACAGCTTTTATGGAGAGAGAGAGAAGAACAGACCTCAAATCCTAAGGGTATCCTTAAAGGTAAAGCAACACCAGAAAAAGCCCCAAAGGAAGACATGAGCTGGTCCCCATCTCACAAGGCTTTCTTCGAAGATTGCAGAAAGGATCTTAAAGGAGTGTTAGAAGAAAAATGGGGAAAGGAAATGAGATCATTGCAAGAAGGAATGGAAAAAGCATACAATGCCCTACAAAAAAGATATGAAAAAAGACCAATTCACTGAAAAACAAAATTTGTGAAATGGAAAAAGAATGCAATGAACAAAAAAATTCAATTGGCCAATTGCAAAGGGAGTTAAAAAAGGTAACTGAAGAAAATAATATACTAAAAATTAGAATTGAACAAATGGAAGTGCATGACTCAATAAGACTTCAAAAACCAAACAAAAAAAAGAAGAAAATATATAATATCTCCTAGGAAAAACAACTGACCTGGAAAATAGATCTAGGAGAGGCAATCTAAGGATTATAGAGCTTCCTGATAGCCATGATGAAAAAAAGAACCTAGACATCACCTTACAGGATATCATAAAAGAAAATTGCCCTGATATTTTTGAATCAGAAGGTAAAATAGCCATTGAAAGAATTCATTGATCACCTCCTGAAAGAGACCCCAAAATTAAATCCTCGAGGAATATTGTGGCTAAATTTCAGAACTACCATACCAAGGAATAGATATTGCAAACAGCCAGAAATAAACAATTTAAATACTGAGGAGTCACAATTAGGATTACCCAGGACCTGCTAGCATCCACCTTAAAGTTTCAAAGGGCCGGGAATCTGATATTCCAGAAAGCAAAGGAACTGGGATTACAGCCAAGAATAAGCTATCCAGCTAAAATGAGCATTATCTTTCAGGAAAGAAAATGGACATTCAATGATATAGGTGAATTTTACCTATTTCTAATGAAAAAACCAGAATTGAAGAAAATAATTGATTTCTAAACACAGAACTCCAGAGAAGCAGAAAAAAGTAAAAAGGAAAAAAAAGTCTTGAGAACTAAATTTCTGTTTTGGGTATACTCAGAATGAGGGTATGATTTGATCTTATTATAATAATATGAAAAAGAAATTACAGGTAGAAAAAGGATCATATTGGAAGAAGAGGAAAAAGGAGGTAAAATAAAGGAAATTGTATCTCCCAAAGAGGCAAAGGAATACCTATTATAAATGAGGGAAAGAAAGAAGAGGGTTGAGCATTGTGGGACTCTTACGCTCATCAGATTTGGCTCTAAGAGAGAATATCAGACATATTTGGTATTACAAAGAAACTTGTCTCACCTTATATGTAAGTAGGAGGAATGGGGGGGGGAAGGGAAAGACTAATAGAAGGGAAAACAAGAATTAGGGGAAAGGTGTAAAAATGGAAAGGGGCTCTAAAGGGAAGGGAGATTACTGTTTGAGGGAAGTGGTCATCAAAAGCAAAATACTGAGAAGAAGGGAAGGGGGATAGGAAAGAGAAAAGCATAACCTAGGGTAAATAAGATGGCAGGAAATACAGAATTAGTTATTTGAACTGTGAATGTGAATAGGATGAACTTTCCCACAAAGCAGAAGCAGACAGCAGACTGGATTAAAACTCAGAATCCAACAATATGCTGTTTACAAGAAACACATATAAAGCATAATGATACATACAGTGTGAAGGTAAAGGGCTGGAGGAGAATATATTATACTTCAGGCAAACAACAAAAAGCAGAGATAGCAATCCTGATCTCAGATCAAGTAAAAGCAAAGATATATCTAATTAAAAGATACAAGAAAGGAAGCTATATCTTACTAAAGGGTGCCATAGATAATGAAGCAATAGCAATACTAAACATATATGCACCAAGTGGTATAGCATGGAAATTCTTAGAGGAAAAGTTAAGAGAGATCTTATTATAATAATATGAAAAAGAAATTAGAGGTAGAAAAATGATCATACTGGAAGAAGAAGGGGGATCTCAACTTTGCTCTCTCAGATAAATCGAATGAACCACAAAATAAATAAAAAGAAGTTAAGGAGCTAAATAAAATGTTAGAAAAGTTAGGTATGATAGATCTTTTAAAAAAAATTAAATGGAGACAGAAAGGAGTTTCCTTTTTTCTCAGCAGTTCATGGAACTTATACGAAAATTGACCATGTGTTAGGGCATAAAACTTCAAAATCAAATGCAGAAAGGCAGAAATAGTAAGTGCATTTTTTCAGATCATGAGGCAATAAAAACCACATGCATTATAAAGCCAGGACATAATAGACCAAAAAACAATTGGAAACTAAATAATCTCATCCTAAAAAATGAATAGGTGAAACAGCAAATTACAGACACAATTACTAATTTCATCCAAGAGAATGACGATAATGAGATAACATACCAAAATTTGTGGGATGCAGCCAAAGTGGTAATAAGGAGAGATTTTATATATCTAGATGCTTACTTGCATAAGATAGTGAAAGAGAAAATCAATGAATTGGGCTTGCAACTAAAAAAAAACTAGAAAAAGAAAAAATTAAAAAGCCCCAATCAAATACCAAACTTGAAATTCTAAAAATAAAAGGAGGGATAGAGCACCAGCACTAAATCTGGAGGACTTAGTTCAAATCTAGCCTCAGACACTTAAAACTTTCTAGCTGTGTGACCCTGGGCTAGTCACTAACCCCAATTGCCTCACCAAAATAAAATAAAATAAAATAAAAGAAGAGATTAATAAAATTGAAAGTAAAAAAAAAACATTGAATTAATAAGTAAAACTAAAAGTTGGCTTTATGAAAAAATGAACAAAATAGATAAATCTCCACTTAATTTGATTAGAAAAAGGAAAGAGGAAAATCAAATTGTTAGTCTCAAAAATGAAAAGGGAGAACTTTCCACCAATGAAGAGGAAATTAGAGCAATAATTAAAAGTTATTTTGCCTAACTTTATGCTATGCCAATAAATTTGATAACCTAAGTGTAATGGAGGAATACCTACAAAAATATAGATTGCCCAGATTAACAGAAGAGGAAATATATTACTTAAATAGTCCCATTTTAGAAAAAGAAATAGAACAAGCTATTAATCAACTCCCTAAGAAAAAATCCCCAGAAACAGATGGATTTATATGTGAATTCTACCAAACATTTAAAGAACAATTAACTCCAATACTATATAAATTATTTGAAAAAATAGGAAATAAAGGACTACTACCAAATTCCTTTTATGACTCAGACATGGTACTGATACCTAAACCAGGTAGGATGAAAACAGAGAAAGAAAAGTATAGACCAATCTCCCTTACAAATATTGACGCAAAAATCTTAAATAAAATATTAGCAAAGACATTACAGAAAATCATCCCCAAGATAATACACCGTGATCAAATAGGATTTATACCAAAAATGCAGGGATAGTCCAATATTAGGAAAACTATTAGTATAACTGACTATATCAATAACCAAATGAACAAAAAAGCATATGATTTTCTAAATAGATGCAGAAAAAGCATTTGCTAAAATCCAACATCCGTTCCTATTAAAAACACTAGAAAGTATAGGAATAAATGGATTTTTCCTTAAAATAGTCAGTAGCATCTATTTAAAACCATCAGCTAGCATCATATGTAATGGGGATAAACTGAAACCATTCCCAATAAGATCAGGGATGAAACAAGGTTGCCCACTGTCGCCATTACAATTCAATATTATATTAGAAATGCTAGCTTTGGCAATAAGAGAAGAGAAAGAGAATAAAGGAATTAGAGTAGGTCATGAGGAAACCAAATTATCACTCTTTGCAGATGATATACTGAGAGAACCCTAGAGAATCAGCTAAAACTTATTAGAAATAATCCACAACTTTAGCAGAGTTACAGGATACAAAATAAACTCACATAAATCATCAGCATTTTATACATCGCTAACAAAATCCAACAGCAAGAAATACAAAGAGAAACTCCATTTAAAATAATTGTAAATAGTATAAAATATTTGGGAATCTATCTGCCAAGGGAAAGTCAGGATCTATATGAGCAAAACTACAAAACACTTTCCACACAAATAAAGTCAGATCTAAACAATTGGAAAAATATCATATGCTCTTGGATAGGTTGAGTGAATAGAATAAAGATGACAATACTACCTAAACTAATCTATTTATTTAGTGCAATACCAATCAAACTCCCAAGAAATTATTTTACTGACCTAGAAAAAAATAACAACAAAATTCACATGGAAGAACAAAAGATCAAGAATTTCAAGGAAGTTAATGAAAAAAAAATCAAATAAAAGTGGCCTAGCTGTACCAGATCTAAAACTATATTATAAAGCAGTAGTCATCAAAACCATTTGGTACTGGCTAAGAAACAGAGTAGTTGATGCATGGAATAGGTTAGGTTCACAGGACAAAATAGTCAATGATTATAGTAATCTAGCATTTGACAAACCCAAAGATCCCAGCTTTGGAGATAAAAATTCACTATTTGACAAAAACTGCTGGGAAAATTGGAAACTAGTATGGAAGAAACTAGGCATTGACCCATACCTAACACCTTTTACCAAGATAAGATTGAAATGGGCTCATGATCTAGACATAAATAATGGTATTATAAACAAAATAGAAGAACATAGAATAATTTACCTCTCAGATCTGTGGAGGAGGAAGGGATTTGTGACCAAAGAAGAACTAGAGATCATTGTTAAACACAAAATAGACAATTTTGATTATATTAAGTTAAAAAGTTTGTGTAAAAACAAAACTAATGCAGACAAGATTAGAAGGGAAGCAATAAACTGGGAAAACATTTTTACATTCAAAGCTTCTGATAAAGACCAATTCTAAAATATGTAGAGAATTAACTCAAATTCATAAGAATTCAAGCCATTTATTGATAAATGGTCAAATGATATGAACAGACAATTTTCAGATGAAGAAATTGAAACTATTTCTAGTCATATGAAAAGGTTTTCTAAATCATTATTGTTCAGAGAAATGCAAATTAAGGCAACTCTGAGATACCACTACACATCTCTCAGATTGGCTAAGATGACAAGAAAAGAAAATGACAAATGTTGAAGGGTATGTGGGAAAACTGGGACACTGATACATTGTTGGTGAAAATTTGAACAGATCCAACGCTTTTGGAGAACAATTTAAAGCTATGCTCAAAAAGTTATCACACTTTGACCCAGCAGTATTTCTTTTTTTTTTTATTATTAAAGCTTTTTATTTGTATAACATATGTATGGGTAGTTCCCCAACATTGATCTTTACAAAGCTTTCCATTACAAATTTTACCCCCAGTCCCCTCCCCTCCCCTAAATGGCAGGAATTCCACGACATGTTAATAATGCTGACATATTTGACAAGTTATGCAAGAAAAATCCTATCTACAAGAAAAAAAAGAATCAGAGAAAAGCAACACAATGCAAGCAAATGTCAATAGAGATTATGAAAATGTTACGTTGTGGTCCATATTTCATATCCCTCTCTCTGGGTGTATATGATTTTCTTCAGTGAACAATTGGAACTGGTTTGAGACAATTCTTTGTTGCAGAGAGCTATGTCCATCAGAATTGATCATCATGTAATACTGTTGTTGCTGTGTATGATGATCTCCTGGTTCTGCTCATTTTACTCAGCATCAGTTCATGCAAGTCTCTCCAGGCCTCTCTGAAATCGTCCTGCTGGTCATTTCTTACAGAGCAATAATATTCCATAACATTCATATACCATAATTTATACAGCCATTCTCCAACTGATGGGCACTGTTTCCAGTTCCTTGCCACTAGAAAAAGGGCTGCCACAAACATTCTTGCACATGTGGGTCCCTTTCCCTCCTCTAAGATCTCTTTGGGATATAGGCCCAGTAGAAACACTGCTGGGTCAGAGGGGATGCACAGTTTGATAACATTTTGAGCATAGCTCCAAATTGCTCTCCAAAATGGTTGGATCCGTTCACAGTTCCACCACCAATGTATTAGTGTCCCAGTTTTCCCACATCCCCTCCAACATTCATCGTTATCTTTTCCCGTCATTTTAGCCAATCTGACAGGTGTGTAGTGGTACCTCAGAGTTGTCTTAATTTGCATTTCTCTGATCAATAGTGATTTGAAGCAACTTTTCATATGACTAGAGATGGTTTTAATTTCTTCATCTGAAAATTGTCTGTTCATATCCCTTGACCACTTATCTATTGAAGAGTGACCCAGCAGTATTTCTACTGGGCCTATATCCCAAAGAGATCTTAAAGGAAGGAAAGGGATCCACATGTGCAACAATGTTTGTGGCAGCCCTTTTGGTAGTGGCAGAAAACTGGAAACTGAATGGATGCCCATCTGGATGGCTGCATTATGCAGAATGGCTGCATAAATTATGGTATGTAAATGTTATGGAATATTACTGTTCTGTAAGAAACAACCAATAAAATTATTTCAGAGAGTCCTGGAGAGACCTACATGAACTGATGCTGAGTGAAATGAGCAGAACCAGGAGATCATTATACATGGCAAAAACAAGACTATACAATGATAAATTCTGATGAATATGGTTCTCTTCAACAATGAGATGACTCAAACCAGTTCCTGTTGTTCAGTGATGAAGAAAGCCATATACACATGAGATGAGAGAGCCTGTGAGAATTGACTGTGGACTACAACATAGCGTTTTAATGCTTTTTGTTGATGTTTACTTGCATTATTTTTTCTTCTTAGGTTTTTTTTCCTTTCTCTTTCTAGGTCCGATTTTTCTTGTGCTGCAAGATAACTGTATAAACATATACATATGTATATGTATATATATATATATTGGATTTATCATATACTTTAATATATTTAACATGTATTAAACTACCTGCCCTCTAGGGGAGCAGGTGAGGGGAAGGAGGGGAAAATTTGGAACAGAAAGTTTTGCAAAGGCCAATGTTAAAAAAATTATTCATATGTTCTATAAATAAAAAATTTTAATTAAAAAAGGAAAAATTAGATAAGCTCTAAAATTTCAATGACAAATCTGTGACATGATTAGACATATATTAGATTTCTACCTTGTATTATTAGAATATATAATGTGAGGTTCCATATGAGATAGTTTTGAAGCTTTAGACATTGATGGATCCTCTCTTAGATATTAAGCTTTTTTTTCTGAGACAATTGGGGTTAAGTGACTTGTCCAGGGTCACATAGCTAGGAAGTGTTAAGTGTGTGAGGTCAGATTTGAACTCAGGTCCTCCTGACTTCAGGGCTGGTGTTCTATCCACTGCACCACCTAGCTGCTCAATATTAGGCTTTTAAGAGATGTAGTCTGATTTTTATCACTAGGATTGGGAGAATAGACTATAAGAAAGCCATACCATGAAGGCTTTTGCCAGTTGAGAGAATTTTTTTTTCTTTTCTTTCCTGCATTTTTAGAATGAGAAGCTTGGTTCAGGATGGTTCTATTGGCTCATCCTTTTAGAATATCTTGGGTGTTACTAGATGAAGGCTTTTCAGGTATCATGAACAAGGGAGGCAATCTAAAGACTCTCAATAAAAGAAGATCTCCAGAATGTTGGTAGATCCTTAATGGAAAAATCTATTACATGAGATGAATGGCATGGATCAACCAATCAACAAGATTTATGAAAAGTTTCATTATGTGGCATTCATTGATCTGGGTGATAGGGATGGAAGTCCAAAAAATGAAACAATTCTCATATGTGGTGATCTTTGTCAATGAAGGGAATACACACATTCATATAAATATGGAAACAACTCCCTGATAGTAGAATGGGCTTCTTTGGCTGCAAATAAGTTCCTCTTTACCACAAGTTTTCAGGCAGAGGCTGGATGACTACTTTTTAGGGTTGTTTTAACATAGATTCTTTTACATATTGGAGCAGATAGTCTATCTGGTGCCTTCTATCTCTGAGATTCTATTGTGAAATAGTTCTTTTGTAAGGTCAGATGAAATTAATTAATAATGCTATTAAGAGGCATCCAGATAGAAATTAGGTTTTAGGATCACGGAGACTTGGAATTGAGTTCTGACTCTGATATTTTCTGTCTATATTATCTTGGGCAAGTCACTTAAGTCCTTATTGTATTAGAAAACTCAATAAGATTACCTTTTTCAGAGCAAAACAATCTATGTTGGGGAAGGGAATTGTCTGTTAGATAATATCCTATTCTAAAGAAATCACATGGCAGATCCACAAAGAAAAGTTGAAGTAGACCTCAATTCCATTTGTAGTTCTGACAGAAAACAACTGTATGAGCTTGGGCAAACTTCTTAGTCTCTCTGATGTATAAAATATGGGGGTTGGACTAAAGTAACCTCTAAGGTCTCTTCTAGCTCTAACAGTCTATGCTTCTAAAAGTATTTGAAAAGTGAGATGCTTGCTAAATGCCAACTTTTCCCTTTTATTGATTCATCTCCCTTCATTATAGCTCTGTGTGAAAAGTGGCGAGAGGGAGGGGCACTGTGAAACTAGAGATTAGAATTAATGGAATGTTTTTGAAGTTTTAAAATAAGAAATAAAAAATAAAATGACTTTGTTTTTCACAGGTTTCTGTTGGAAGATAAGTTATGAATAAAACATCTGACTATATATGGGTGCAGAAGCAAATAAAATTAAGTATTTTATAGCTTGTTGGAGCAGGAACTCCTATTCTTAGATTTTCTTCTCCATTTACATTATAGCTTGAACAAAAAGGGAGGGTGATAAGAGAAAGGGAGGCTTTTATATCCACATTGCCTAGTCACAAAGTGATTCTTTTTAGTGGAAGATAGGGGAAAAGTTCTTAGGGCTATCCTAAAAAGTTTGGAGAATCTTGGCAGGCTGTGAGGTCCTAAAATAAATGAAGGAATCTCCAGGAACTTAGAACAATCTGAGTTATAAAATTCTAGTTTTCTTCTTAGAGTGACCTGGATTTTATAAGTAGGATAGTTTTTCTTATAACCCATGAAAGTGATGCACTTAGATACAGTCATTAAATCATATCTCTAGAACCAGAAGGTCATCTTTGTTCAATGATGTCATTCTATAGATCAATTGTCCAAATAATACAGATTACATAAGAAATCTGAAGCTTAAGGAGATTCAATCATACAATCAGGGGTGTAGATTTTCATAGACAGGATTTGAACCAAATTATTTTGATGAAAGAGTCAGGAGTCTTTCCCAAACCATCTCCCTTGTACTCATATTTCTTATTATGTAATAATATTTCCCCATGGGGGGAACTGACCTCAAAGTCAACATAGAATCATTCTCTTAGTAGTCATCCTAACATTTAGTACTTTGTACATAGTAGTTAGCAAGATTCTGAGCAATTGAATTGAATTTAGGAAGGAAACAGGTGACACACCTATAAACCCTTTAGGATACTAAATTTGGTAAATTGACTGAGCTTGGGAATGCTGGGCTATAGTCAGGCTAAAGCCGATTGGGTATCCATAGTAAATCTTATACCAGTGGGGTGAGCCTCAAATAGAGGGAGTCTGAGGAGGATGACTAGCCAAATGAGGAAAACCAAAAAGGTATCTATACCAATCAATATTTGGGATAGATCAAAAATGCTTGTGTTTCTTTAAACTTGGTTGAGATGGGAAAAACTGGGAGAGGAAAGGCAAAAAGGAAGAGAGAGACAGACAGAGACACAGAGACAGACTTTCAGAGAGACAGAGACATAAATAGAGAATGACAGAAAGGGAGAAACAGAGTGACAGAGACAGAGACAGAGACAGATATAGAGACCGAAGACAGAGACAGAGAGACAGAGACAAAAACAGAGAGCCACAAAAAGGGAGAAACAGAGACATAGAGACAGAGACACATACAGAGTCTGAAGACAGAGACAGAGACAGAGACACAGAAACAGAGAGAGACAGAGACACAGCAACAGAGAGGGACAGAGACAGACAGAAAGAAATGAAAGATGGATTTGTGGTTTTTTCATCAGAGATGTGCCATTAAAACAAAGCAGGCTTGCTCAGCCTAACTTCAACTTGAGTGATATTTCCAGGAACCCACATTCTATCCTTGGAAGATATTGTCAAAAGGGACTTACTATAGTACAGTAGAAAGATCACTAGCTCTGGATGCCATCTCTGATACTACCTGGTTGAACTTGGAGGAGTCATTTAATTTCCTCCTGCCTCAGGTTTTTTGTTTGCTTGTTTTTCTTTTCTTTTTTTTTTATCTGTAAAAATAAAAGATGAGACTAGTTTCCATGATATCTTCCACCTCTAGATTTTTAATCTTATGATTATATTTAGACCTAATCAATTAATGCTACCAAGTCACAACACTGATAATGAAAAGATACACTCTTCCCTCTTTACTCTCCCCCTCCTATATACCTTCTTTTCTTCTGTACTTCAATGGATCTGTGATCTCTCAGAGGTGAGTATTCTCTCCCACCAAACAGATTGTTACTTATTGATACTTTCTTCTCTTTCCTTGTATGTGACTCTTCTTTTTGCTCTCCTATTAAGTCCTCTATATTAAACTAAAAAAAATAAGAAAGATAAGCAAAAGAGTCCATGAACCAACTGTGTCATTTGCACTCCCTAATTTCTGGTAATTATCAATAAATCTTTTTGGATGGTATAGTTCAAATTTTGGACTATAGTTTTAAAGAAATAGAACAATTTTTTTGTTTAGAATTTCCTTCACCTGTTACTGTATATTTTAGAAAATAGAAGTTGGAATAAAATATGCATTCATGTTTGTTCAGTCATCCTAAATGAATAGTTAATGTTCCTTCAAAAAAATTTGTTGGCAGACAGACAAAATAAGAAAAAGGAAAACGCCCAAAAGAAATAAAAAAGAGAATAGTATCAAGTGTTTTGTAGTCTCTTAGCTATTTGCTAATATGGTTGTACTGCATATTTACTAATGCTAGTGCCTCAGTACCCACTGCTTCTCATTTTTAAACAATCATTTATGGGTGTTAGAATCGGCCTGTGAAAGCAGAAGTGTGCTGTGTCAATCACAGCTAATCACTGGTACAGGCAAAGTGCTTCTGTTGGCCTCCATGCTCTAAGCCCTGCTTCCACATCTGTGTTTGAAGAGATTAGAGAGGTGCTTCATACAAGAACTGTATTAGTTAAAGCTGATCGACAGTATTTGGAATAAATCGTGAAAAAGTTGAGTGCCAGAAGGGAAGGCATGGTGAGTGTGAGCCTGAAACTTAGGAGAGTACCATTCAATTCCAACCTGAT
The DNA here is from genome assembly GCA_023553655.1 of Myrmecobius fasciatus. Taxonomy (NCBI): domain Eukaryota; kingdom Metazoa; phylum Chordata; class Mammalia; order Dasyuromorphia; family Myrmecobiidae; genus Myrmecobius; species Myrmecobius fasciatus. Next base: position 21,242 of record JAJPUD010000812.1, read on the forward strand.
TTGCTATCCAATTGCTTCGTCTTAGTGGATCTGTCTCTGTTTCTGTCTCTCTTTGTCTCCCTGTCTCTGTCTTCCTATCTATTGTCTGTCACACAAAAACACACACACATACACACATATACACACACAAATGTAAAAATACTACCCTTCTGAGAGACATACATGCATTTATAACTATCCTTTTCCCTATGTCCTAGCAAATATGCAAAAGAGCATAAGACTAAGCAAGGCATACATATGTGGCCTATTGAGACACTAGATCTCATGCTTATTAGACAAAGTAGGGAAAGTGGGACTTGAAAACTAAGGATGAGAAATGTTGAGAAAGATGCTGCCAAATGGAGTTCCATTGCCCCCTCCCATTTACAGCTGTATTCTATTCTCCCTGTTCGAAGGCCATACACTTGCAAATAAATTATGAGTGACAAGTATTTGAACCAATAAAGAGGGCACTATATTTTATATGCAGTAAATTTAATTCCAGATTGTGTTTCACCTCAGCAGGGTGACATGTTTATTGCCAGTGAAAGATGAAAGCCCCGGGAGTTAGAGACAAGCGTCAGCAGTTCTAGTGGGCACCAGCAAAATGAAGATTTGACAGACTGGTGACTGAGCCCTTGAAATGAAATGCCAGATCAAATTTTACCCCAAAGGGGTCAGATGTACTGTCATGCCCCCAAACGTACAATACCAGTTGCATAAATGAGCCAGGTTTGATCCTGAACTGAGGAACCAAGCCTGTGTTTCCTACCTCTCTGCTAGTCTCAAACTCCAGTCTGGATACACAAGGCTAGAAGCATGTTTGAGGATATTAGAGCATGAAGCTCTGCCTCTGCTGGGCTCCGAGTGTCTTTTTTAAAAAATCTATTAAACAGATCGAAAAGTAGAAGTGATTCTAAATTGATCTACCTATCTCTCCATTTCATCCTACAAGAGGCTCAGCTCAGGTGTTCAATTTATTGAACCATAACCCTTTTTTAAACAATCAACATCAACACATAATACATATGCTCAGCAAGGGTAATATTTACATGCATGACTCATTATTTTGGAGATTTACTTATGAGGGAATGAGCTGGGAATTAAAACACACTTCCTTTGGCAGACCATGGGGGTGGAACAGGTGGGCAGGATTTTAGTAACAGCAAAAATTCATCATGCTGAAGGAGGTGAACTTTGTCACCTCCTGGGGTATGTCAGCACACAGGGGAGGTACTGGGGTTATAATTTTCTTACAACTTTACTCACTCCTCCCCAAAAGATTCCCAAGGAAATGAGTCATTTGAAAAAACAACTGGTCTCAGGTTAGCACGTTTAGGAATAAGTTCTTTGCTAATTTCTGCAATGACATTGATACTTCATGCCAAATGATCTTACCTTTTCCCCTTGCATTTATAAAGCAATTTCTGTTGTCCAATAAATGGATTGAGCTTGCCAAATGCCTTTGCACTCATTTGTGTGGAAATATTGTCATCAACTACTGAATCGATTAGAAGGGCTAAGAGTTTAATCAGTTCAATTTTCTGACCCTGGCCCACATGGCAGAAAGTAGACTTTTATTTATATTTTATGCTTTGGATAAATACAACTTATTAGGATGCTACTTTATTTATAATGGAAAGCAATATGCTTCTGTTGAAAGGGTACTGGACTTGAAGGCAGTGGACCTTGGTTCAGATCCTGACTCTGTTGTTTATTGCATATTTAGGTCAATCAATTAACCTAAGACTCAGTTTCTTTATCTGTGAAATAAAAATGTTGGGACTGATGGCCTCTTGTAACTTTGCTTCTAGTCCTAAACTGATGAATGATATAGCATCTTTAAATGCTACATCCCCAAGCTTGAAGCAATTCTAAGACTTTGGGGAAAATATTTCTTCATGTTTGGGATTTCTACATCTTGCCACTTCACTGCTCATCTGCCACTCTGTATCTTTACATATAAGAATCTGCTTTCTCAGAATTTTTTCTATGGCTAATTACATCTTTTTTTCTAAAATAGCTGAAGCTACAGAAGTTGTGGGTTGTTAAGCCTAGACTGAGGAAATGAGCTCCAAACTTCATCAATGACCTATTGATTCACAGACAAATGTCTTGACTTCTTCTGAGACTGTAGTTCTGGGGTAACTAGGTGGCATATTGAATAGAGTACTGATTCTAGACTCAGGAAGACTCATCTTCCTTTCCCTAGCTGTGTGACAAGTGACAACCCTGTTTACCTCATTTTTTTTTATTTGTAAAATGAGCTGCAGGAACAACTAGATGTTGCAGTGGTTAGAGCACTAGCCCTGGAATCAGGAGGACCTTCAGATACTTCAGATACAGGACTTCAGAGGGAAGTCATGTAACCCCAGTTGCCTTGCAAAAAAAAATAAAAATAAAAACAACAAATAATGAGAAGGAAATGGCAAACCACTCCAATATCTTTACAAAGAAAACCCTAAACAGGATCACAAATAATCAGTCAAATGAAACAACTAAATACCAACACGAACAGCTTCTATTCTACCCTAACCTAAAAGAGATCCTTATCTTCATCTAGAAGATGTGATTGAGTTGATGTATATTTATATTTATTACTATCTGTTGTCTCTTACAATATGATGAATATTTATACCAGGAATGTAAGGTTGATTCAGTAGCAGAAAAACTATCAACATAATTGATCATCTTAATAACAAAACCAGCAGAAATTATATAATATTATCTCAATAAATACAGAAAAAAAAACTTTTGACAAAATATAGCATCTATTTCTATTAAAAACATTAGAGAACATAGGAACAAATGGAATTTTTTTAATGATAAGCATTCTCTGTTTGTGGCAGCCCTTTTTGTAGTGGCTAGAAACTGGAAATTGAACAGATGCCCTTAAATTGGAGAATGGCTGAATAAATTATGGTATATGAATATTATGGAATATTATTGTTCTGTAAGAAATGACCAGCAAGATGATTTCAGAGAGGCCTGGAGAGACTTACATGAACTGATGCTGAGTGAAATGAGTAGAACCAGGAGATCATTATACACGGCAACAACAGTACTATATGACCATCAATTCTGATGGACATGGCTCTCTTCAACAATGAACTGTTTCAAACCACCTCCAAGTGTTCACTGAAGAAAGCCATATACACCCAGAGAGAGGGATGTGAAATGTGGACCACAACATAACATTCTCATACTCCTTGACTGATGTTTACTTACATTGTGTTTCCTTTATCTGATATATTTTTTGTGTAGATAAGATTTTTCTTGCACAACAATGATAAGTTTGGAAATATGTATACATATATTCGATTTGCCGATATTTTAACATAATTAACATGTAGTGGATATCCTGCCATCTAGGGGAGGGGTGGGGAGTTGGGGGAAAAATTTGTAACAGAAAGTTATGTAAGGGTTATTGTTGAAGAATTACCCACACATATGTTATGCAAATAAAATAAAAATAAAATAAAAAATAAAATAAAATAAAATAAATAAGTTAGAAGCATTCTCAATAAGATCGGGGTGAAACAAGGATCTCCATTATCATCACTATTATTTAGTATTGTACTAGAAATGTTAGCTTTAGCAATAAGAGAGGAAAAAGAAATTGAAATATTTAGACTAGGTCATGAGGGAACAAAATCATCACTCTTTGCAGATTATATAATGGTATATTCAGAGACTCAACTAAGAAAACTACTCAAAATAATTAACTTTAGCAAAATTGCAGGATATAAAATAAACTTGCATAAATCATCAGCATTTCTATATATTACTAATAAATCTCAGAAGTAAGAGATAGAAAGAGAAATTCCATTTAAAATAACTGTAAATGATAGAAAATATTTGGAAGTTTATATGCCATAACAAATGCAGGAGGTATATAAACTAATTATTAAACAATTTTCACATTAATAAAGAAGATTTTAATAATGGAAAAATGTCAGTTACTCATGGATAGGTTGAACCAATACAATAAAATGACAATTATATCTAAAGTAATTTACTATCAATGCCGTATCAGTCCAACTACCAAAAAACTATCTGAGAAAAAAAAATTATAACAAAATTCATATGGAAGAGCAAAAAGTCATGAATATCAAGGAAATTAATGAAAGTGCAAAAGAGGGTGACCTAGTTCTATTAGATCTAAAACTATATTATAAAATGGTAGTCATCAAAATTATTTGTTATTGCCTAAGAAATAGAGTAGTGGATCAGTGGAATGGTTTAGCTACATAAAACACAGTAGAAAAGGAGCTTCTGAGATAAGAACTCATTATCTGACAAAAATTCCTAGGAAAACTAGAAAATACTATGGCAGAAAGTAGACACAGACCAACATCTCATACCCTACATCAAGAAAAGGTCAAAATGAGTACATGATTTATACATAAAGGATGATAGCATAAACAAATTTGGAGAGCAAGGAATAGTTTACCTGTCAGATCTTTGGAGAAGGGAGGAATTTATGACCAAACAAGAACCTTATGAAATACAAAATATATAATTTTGATTGCAATCAATTATAAAATTTTTGCACAAAAAAACCCAAAGCAATGAAGATTAGAAGGAAAGAGGAAAGATTGGAAATAATTTTTATAGCCAGTGGTTCTGACAATGGCCTCATTTCTCAAACATATAGGGGACTGAATGAGATTTATAAAAATATAAGCCATTATCCAAATGATAAATGGTCAAATGATATAAACAGGCAACTTTCAAATGAAGAAATGAAAACATTTTTTTCACATGAAAAAATGCTTTAAATTACTATTGTGTACACTAGTACAAATTAAAACAACTCTGAAGTACCACTGTAAGGTGTTAACCTATCAAATTGGCTAATATGAGAGAAAAGAAAAAATTGTAAATGTTGGGAAACTTGTGGGTAAATTGGAATATTAATGCATTGTTGGTGGAATTTTGAACTGATCTAACCAATTTGGATCTAGACCTCTGCAATACCAGTACTAGATCTGTATTCCCAAAAGATCATAAAAAAGATTAAAAAAAGGCAGTTCTTACTGTGGCAGCAAAGAACTGGAAATTGAGGGGATTTCCATTGATTGGAGAATGACTGAACAAGTTGAGGTATATAAATGTGATGCCATACTTGTTCTACAAAAAATGATGAGTAGATGATTTTCAAAAAATCCTGGAAAAATTTACATGAACTTATGTTGAATGAAATGAGCAGAACCTGAAGAACACTGTACACAATAACAGCAACGTTGCATGATAATTAACTAGGATAGACTTAGCTCTTCCCAGCAATACAATGATCCAACACACTTTCAAAAGACTTGTGATGGAAAATGCTATCCACATCCAGATAAAGAATTATGGACTCTGAATGTAGATTAAAGCAAATTATTTTATTTTTTTTTTGTTTTTTTCTTTCTTGTGGTTTTTCTCTTTTGTTTTGAATCTTCTTTTACAACATGACTGAGGTGGCAATATGTTTAACATGATTGTACATGTAAAAATATGTAAACTTTATGATATTGCTTGCTATTTGGGAGATGGTGAAGGGAGAGAGGGAGGAAGAAAAATTTAGAGCTCCAAATCTTACAAAATAAATTTGAAAATTAATTGGTTAAAAAATTATAAGTGCAAAAAAAGAATATTGTGAAATGAGCACTGGAATAATAGACAAAATTGTCTCAATGGCTTTTGGAATAGAGATCTTCAATAAATTAAAATTTGCAATGTTACACAAATGTTTAATGATTAGGATGCAAGGTGGTATTTGTGATCTGGAAATTTAAAAAAAAATGTCAAGTGCTTTTAAAGTCAGTCATACACAATTTTTTTCTCTCCCTATTGTCAATCCACCAGCCCTTCATTTCCTGAATATTAGTCTATACTTGTCAACTTTTGCTCACCTTTCTTGTGCAATATCTGAACAGGGCTCTTAAAGCCATTTTTCACTCCACCTTTTCTAAATGCTCCAGTGCCTTTGTGAGTCTATCTTTGATCCTATCATAGCTAACCTCCTTGCCTTTGCCCTCTAGATACTTTGACCTTTCATATCTCCACTTTTGCTGCTTTTTTCTCTCTGCCATTCTCCTCTTTAGACTCCTTTTGTTCCCATCTTTCATGCCTTTTTCTGTGTACTGATTTGGAACAGTATCCCATTTGTCTCACAAATGTCCTTCCTCTCCTTCAAATCTCTTCTGAAAACCCACACTGCTTTTCAAACTCTTCCAATTTGAATTCCCTGCCAAATTAGTCCGTGACATTTGTTTTACTTTATTCCATAGCATATTTATTGGTCATTCTTAGTTTGTGAATTCCTTGGAAAATGAACTGATAAAATAGGTAAATGCCAGATGTTCCAAAATATTAATGATGTCTAAAGAAAAATCTTTTATCTGGGGTTGAACATCAATGCTCATGAGGTCCTCTGAGGTAATTCATTCTACTTCATAATTGCAAAAAATAAAGTTCAGAGTGCTTTGACTGTGCTCTCTCCTAAAACCAAGTCCTGTTAATTTTTCATCTCTCATGTCTCTCTCAGAATTGAATATTTTTTTTCTTCTCTACCATAAAATTCTCTTTAACAAGATTTTCATTACTTTTTACTTGGATTAGTATACTATCTTCCATTCTTTATTTTCCCCCTTTCATTTCTTGTCCCTAAATAAGGAGGTCTAATCTAGGACTCCAATATGCAATTGCTAACATACTTCTTCATCACTCCTGTAGGAAACCAAGGGATATTATGTTGTCTAACAAGGACTTCATTCTCAGACTCTTCTACTGCATTACTGATGAGCTCAAGCAGTACTTGTAGAGCAATATAGGTGTGTTCTGGTAAATGTTTAAGAGAACACAGGGGAGGAAACATATAGATACACACATATACATTCATTTTTGCATATACTTTTTTGCATTATTAACAGTTTTTTTAAGTTTACATGATCCACAAAATAATAAAGCAAGCTCTGTTTTATAATAACCCTGATATTTATATTCTTACATTGAAAATTTAATAATAAGTTCTTGCAGGCCAGTTAGACCTGGTTCCAGCACCCACCTGATTAAATCCCTACTTGTTAACCTTGTATTCAAGGACTTCTATTATTTACTTTTCTTCCATTTTTATAACTTTACTTCTTGGTTCTACTTCGTGAGGAAGCTTCTCTATGCTAACTTAGCTATGCTTCTCTCTAGATGATATCACACATAATTTAATAATTTGAAAGTAGAGCTTCTTAGACTAATTGATTTCTTTTGTAATGCTGTGAATTTTATTTTGTTAATTAAAAATCATTTTTTCTTGGGATTGGTGACATGAAAATAGTTTAACAATTTAATTTGATTTAAAGAGTATGATTTAACTGGCAATATAGCCTCAAATTGTGCTTGTTAGTATCTCAGAGTGATTCTGCCTACAGAAATCTTGAAAAGTCTTCAAAGTCTAAATCTTACTTTAAAAAAAAAAGGCTTCCTAGAACACTAGTCTGTAGTAATCTCATTTTTTTCTGAACTCTTTCCTAAAACATTTATAATCTTTGGTGTTTTTTATGTTGCTGTTATTTGATCATTTCATGACTCCTTTTGGGGTTTCTTGGCAAGTATTTAGGAGGGGTTGCCATTTAATTCTCCAGTTCATTTGATAGATAGATTCAAAAAACTGAAGCAACAAGAGTTAAATGTCTTGCCCACAGGCACAATGATAAGTAAGTGTCTGAGGTCAGATTTGAACTTGATTCCTCCTGACTCCAGACCCAGTTTTCTATCCACTATATCACCTAGTCTTGTTCCCTCATTCTCAGTCATAAGCAACTTTAGAGTACAGCACATTAAAGAATCATAGACTATCCCACAAAATCAACTAACGAATATTTATTAAGTCCTATATGCAAAATACTCTTTTAAGCACTGAGGGTTTAAAGATAAAAGCTAAATATTAACATGTCCTCAAGGTCAGAGACTTGTTTTTCAAGATTGTGGTGGAGAAGTGATCTGAAAATCTATAACTTTGATACAGGGTAGGGGGTGATGAAGGCAAAGGAAAAATCTAGATAACATATTCAGGATGATTTGATGAGCAAGAGAAGACTTTCAATTGATGGGGTAGAAGCAGATAGAAGCAAGAAGAGCTTCATGGAAAAGGGGAGCCACCTAACCTGAGCCTTGAAGGAAAATGTTGTAGAAAGAAATACATTCAAGGTATGGAAGACAAATAGTTGGAATGCAGACTGCTAAATTCAAAGAACAGTCATGAGTCTGGTATTGTTGTAATGATGAGTGTGTGAAGGAAACTAATGTGAAGTAAGAAAGGGAAAATAGAACAATCGAGAATAATGTCCTAAATAAAGATGTAAATCAGTAAATATTTTGAATGAGAAAGAGAGAAAATAAGCATTTATTAATTGCATACTAGGTGCCAGACACTATGCTAAGCAATTTGCAAACATATCATTTGATCCTTATGACAGCCATATAAGGCAGATTCTATTATTTCCCCCTTTTTACATTTGAGAAAAGTGAAGCAGACAGAGGTTAAATGATTTGTCCAGGTCACTTAGCTAATAAATTTCTGAGGATACCTTTGAATTCAGGTCTTCCTAATTCCAGGTCTAATCCTCTACCTAATGCTTCAACTATTTGTCTATAAAAAAGTGAATATTAGGATCCTACTGTTTAATTATTTCAGGAAGCAATTTAAATTTTAGTGATTTCATTATGTTGAGAAAAATTTAGCTGAACAATTCCTTTTTTTATTCCCTCAAAGAAATGTTTTCTATTGATACTCTGTATTCTTCTTTATTATTATTTTATTTATCTTCAAAAATTTCTTCCATGAGACAGAAATGCATGGTAGAAATGACTTAAACATCTTCACATGAAACATTCAGATTCAAATTTTATTCACAAGTTTTCTAAAAAAAATCCCTATAATTTCATAATCCCACCTATTTTCATCCACCATCACAGATTTCATTATTCATTAAACAATAGTTGCCAGTAAAATGAAAGTTTTAAGGCTTTCTGAATATTAGTTGTTGTTACAATTATAATTTTAATCATATGTAGCAATCCCACAAGGTGACATGCTTCTAAATGAATCTCCCTGTTTACTACAAGAGCTCTGCACCCCACAAGCTTTAGGATATGCTTTTCCTTTTCTTAGTACTATTCATTCATCTTAAAGTAATTTACTTGTAGAGAATTATATAACATACTGACCTGATGGTTTTTAATCATCATTGCTAATTGGCATATGTCTGAGTTCAATACTGACACTCTCTGATAACTATGTGCAGAATATATTAGAAAACATTTTGGTTGCTTGGAACTTCTATCTCTACTTTTGAAGAAAACTGCTTTGGATTCTCTGCATTCTTTAAATCCACATTTGAAATAGTATGCATTGCTGAATTTGGTTATTACTACCTTCAGGTCATTAGGAGAAATTGACAGGACAAATCATTTTAATTATTGACCCAAAATGATAATTTTGGACTGATACTGAATAACATCATCTGAAGCAACCAAGTTCAATTTTGCTTACATTGCACAGATTTCTTTAGTTGCCAGTTGTGTGTTATTTTGTGCTCTTCTCCCTGAAAGGTGTTAATTGATGTTGACATTGAATCATTTGATGTGCTGGGAATTCCTGCCTTTAAAATGCTCTATTAGCTAAAAGGACAAGTAATGAGATGGGGTACTATAGTTAGACTTTTTTCAGGAACTTCAAAGTAGCATCCTTTGGGAATATCCAAAAGACCTCCCTAAACTAGGTTCTAGAAATTATACCTACAATCCCTACCCCTGCCACAGTCTCATTGAACAGGCAGCAAAGATAGCCATTTGTAATCTCTCCCCCCCCCAAAGGAGAATCCATACAACTTCCTTCAGAATGCCAAATGTTATATGGAATGATAAATAACCTTTCTGTGTAACAAGCAACCATTTTCCCCCCACTGGAACATACTGTTCAACTCTATTTGAATAAAAAGTCCACACATATATCAAATTAAACAAAATCACATTGTTTCAAATACAGATCAGACAATTTTCCCAGACTTGTATCAGTAAAATTTCATAGAACTCAACTTCATTGTCTTGCAGCTCTCTGACTATCCCCCTCTCTATATAAGTTTGGAATCTGGATCAAAAACTCATTCCTCTCCAAGAAACAATTATAGGAACAGATCCCTTGGATTGAAGGTCCATGGAAAGTGATAGCTAATTGGGAAATATAGTCAAGGTTGACAACTAAATCTAGCATACCACAGTGCTGGTGAAAGATTGGAAAAAGGAAGAATGATTCAAAAGGCCTACTATTTGATTTCAAGGACAGTCAACCTTAGGCAAAATCTTTGCATCTCAAATAATAGCTAAACAAAATTACTGCATAAAAAAACAAATTGTATTCACTAATGCAGTTATTATTTTTTATTTTATGCTTACATTTATTTATATGTCTCTGTGCTCCATAAATTTAGTAATTGAGTCTTTTCTTGACTTTGTATTCCTACAGATAGTATATGCATAATAAATGCTTGTTACATGAAAAGTTGAAGTTTTTTTTAATACTTCAGACCCTATGGCTACACAATTTGTCAAGAGTCTTTGATTTTTCAGGGTGGAGAATTCTTTCATTGACCCAGATCACAACTCTTCTAAAATTTAATAGAAATTTTTAAATGTTAATGTGCCTACATTGTATCAATTATATTATCAATATATATATATATATATATATATATGTATACATGCATATATATGTTAAAAATTTATTTGCATAACATATGTGTGGGTAATTCTTCAACATTAACCCTTACATAGCTTTCTGTTACAAATTTTCCCCCCAACTCCCCACCTGTCCCCTAGATGGCAGGATATCCACTACATGTTAATTATGTTAAAATACTTGGCAAATTGAATATATGTATACATATTTCCAAATTTATTGTTGTGCAAGAAAAGTTGTATCTACACAAAAGACATATCAGATAAAGGAAACACAATGTAAGCAAACATCAATCAAGAATATGAGAATGTTATGTTGTGGTCCACATTTCACATCCCTCTCTCTGGGTGTATATGGCTTTCTTCAGTGAACAATTGGAAGTGGTTTGAAACATTTCATTGTAGAAGGGAGCCATGTCCATCAGAATTGATCGTCATATAGTATTGTTGTTGCCGTGAATAATGATCTCCTGGTTCTGCTCATTTCACTCAGCATCAGTTCATGCAAGTCTCTCCAGGCCTCTCTGAAATCATCCTGCTGGTCATTTCTTACAGAACAATAATATTCCATAATATTCATATACCATAGTTTATTCAGCCATTCTCCAATTGATGGGCATCTATTCAGTTTCCAATTTCTAGCCACTACAAAAAGGGCTGCCCCAAACATTCTTGCACATGTGGGGCCTTTTCCTTCCTTTATGATTTCTTTGGGATATAGCCCCAATAGAAATGCTGCTGGGTCAAAGGGTATGCACAGTTTGATAACTCTTTGAGCATAGTTCGAAATTGATCTCCAGAATGGTTGTTTTCATTCACAGCTCCACCAACAATGCATCAGTGTCCCAGCCCTCCCAAATCCCCTCCAACATTCATCATTAACTTTTCCTGTCATTTTAGCCAATCTGACAGGTGTATAGTGGTATCTCAGGGTTGTCTTAATTTGCATTTCTCTGATCAATAGTGATTTGGAGCACCTTTTCATATGACTATAAATAGTTTTAATTTCATCCTCTGAAAATTATCAATATATTTTATAAGAAACGTGGCATTTTTGCCTATGTCTGTGCATGGTACTTATTTAAATTAATGCAAATCCTCAATAGATTTTTACCTAATATACCTGGATTGTTCCATTTAGAAAATTTGTTGTACTGCATTCTATTGTTTTTGCTTTGGTGCATTTCAAGTTATCAATTCAACAAATACATAACAAGTGCTTCCCATGATCCATTATACTAGATTTTGTAGACAAAAGAGAAAACAGTTCCTGGCCTCAAATAATTTACATTCTAATGCTATATGGTATGATATAAGTATCTCAAGTTATCTGATTTACTTAGAAGAAAAGTTCTTTGGAAACAATATAAACCAACCATCAGAGTTCCATTTTCCATTAGTGCTTAAATACCTTATTTCTATGTAGAGAATGATAGACTATTGGAGTTATAAAGTTGTAAATCTTTGTAAGTATCTGGCCTAATTTCTTATTTTGCAGATGAAGAAACTGAGGCCATAAAAGCTAAGTAACATCTCCTAAATTAAAGAAGCAAATTAATGGCATTATTGGACTTTAAACATAAGGTTTCCTGATTCCTGGCCTAGTGTTCTTTCCCAATTTTATGCTACTTCTGTGGTTGTTGTTGATGTATTTTAAGTTTGGTCCAACTCTTCATGACCCCATTTGAGATTTTCTTGATGGAGAAACTAGAGTCACTTGCTACCTCCTTGTGCAACTCATTTCACAGAAGAAACTGAGCCAAACAGTTAAGTAACTTACAAAAAACAAAAACAAAACAAAAAAAGTTTTTTGATATAAGTGATAGTAACTAACAAAATACATTTAAAATCATGTCCTATTTTATTGGTGAATAAATTCCTTTAAGGATGTCATGTGATCATTTGCTACTGGGTTCTGTGCAGAGGGTAATCTTTCTCAATCTTCAAATTTCAGAACTGTCAAATATAGTATACCTTGAGGACATAATCCCTTATGTCACAATATTAAACAATTATTTTTGGCTACACCATTGAGCCTCAACTGCCTGAGGTGTCTCTCATGTTCCAAATCAAGGCAAATTAAGAATATGTACACTAGTAAATTGAAAAAAAAAACAGATAAGTAGAAGCAGGGAAAAAACCAATAGGAAGATTATCCCTGTAATGTTCCATTAAGCAACTTTCATTAGAAAAGGGGAAAAATCATTAATGCTAACCTATGATTGAACTTCCAGCACAAAATTCAAACCTTTCCCACAATGTGTTTTTACAAGTAACCTCTGCTTCTAATAGTCAGTTATCCAATGCCTGACAAGTATCATCTTGAATTTCATGTGAACTGATTCACAAAAGTCATTCAGTAAATTAATGTAGTTTTGGAAAATTAACAGCAAAGTCGGCAGGCCGCCAAATGTCTAATGACAAATTGAAGGGTTTGGAGATGTGTCTGTCTATTTGCAGGATTGCAACTGTTTTCAAAACAAAAACACATTGAAAACTGTATCTGGATGACACAAAATGGAAAATTGTTATGAAATTTTAATTGCCAAATAATTCTGCCTATATACGAATCAGTGCACCTTGCTGGGAAATGCCTTGCCATCCATCACAACCTATTTTTTCCTCCTGCTCTCTTGCCCCCTATCCTTCCTGCTAATTCTGATGAATTTGATCAAATGGATTTGGCAGCCCAGCTGTATCTCCTAAGTCAAAGATGGGACTGCAGTGAATTGGGAGGGTGGGAGGGCAGTGATTTGTCAAAGCAATGGAGACTGTCTGTGGCATTACCTATCGTGCAGGTGCTATTCTCCTTCATTTATCTTCTTGCCTGGTTTTACAGATTGGAGATTATTCCTATTCTGGCAATAAGGTACCAATTCAGGGCTGTTTGTGTGTGTGTGTGTGTGTGTGTGTGTGCATGTGTGCATGTGTGTGTGTGTGCACGTGCATGTGGGTAAGGGGTTGGGGGGGAATATAAAATTAGAAACCTTTATTGATCTCCATATAATTAATCTTCAGATGTTGCCTTTAAGCTGCAGCATAATGCCCTCCCTGTACAGCCTACTTTTTATACAATGAGCAGCTAAAAATGCAAAATGATCACATATAGGAACATGCCCTAGCTAAGGGCAGGTATTCCAATGGCAGCATTAACTATAAATACAATAGAGTATTGACATAATGTAGTAAGGTTTCCTCACTATTAAAAGGCTTTGTTCTAAGGCGTATCTTTGTACACAATGGGATGATGAACACAGTGCATCTCATAGCTAAATTTAATATATGCAGGGGTATGATGTTTGCAATGCATGCATTTCAGCAGGTCCCATTAGTGTGCCTTTCCCCTCCAGTGAAAACAGAATGAACCACAGCCCCTTCTGGTTTGCATAAAGCAAACAAAATTAGATTTGCTTTGCTGAATTGAAACCCGCTTGGGATTGTGAGCCTCTCTCGGGGACAAATTACTTCAAACAATCCCTTTGTACCATAACAAAATCAAAAAATTCAGGCCAATCAACATGGCTCAAAACCCTTAACACAAGAATTAATAATACAACCTAGTCTATTTTTATTGCTTCTGTGCTGCAGCTCCTTGTTTTAATGTAATTACACTTATTTGCCGTCCACATGTTAAATAAGCTTGCATATGTTAACTAACGTGACATAAAACAACTTTCCTAATTTCACCATTGCTTCTAGCATTGTTCCCCCTGGAATAACATCCCATCTGAACATAGGGCAAGCTAAACACTAATGTTATTAAATTAAATCTATTTTTAGAATGTTGATAAATGAATATAGACAAAACATCAAACATTTCTAAAGATAGGTGCCAAAACTGATTGGCAAGCTGATTAAACCATTAAGGATATTGGTTTATGGAGTGTTATTTACTTGCTGTCCCTTGGCCTTTAAAAAATCTCTC